>JAODUH010002543.1:0-11957 GCA_027564835.1 Typhlichthys subterraneus | reverse complement strand
TTGTTTTTTGAAAATAAACCTTGTTTAAGTTATCTACGTGTCTAGCGTTTGGGTCCATACCTCCGTGCAGCGTGACATGTGCCAGGCAATTATAGCGCCACACAACTTCCAGCAGGCAGCCTAATGAGCCAAATTAACTTTTGTCAGTCCATATGCACCGAACAGCAGTTCAGAGTCCTGTATGGACCTCCAGTGGAGGAATGCATGGTACAGGGACACTTCAACGCGCACGTGGGCAATGATGGAGATACCTGGAGAGGAGTGATTGAGAGGAACGGCTTTCCTGCTCTAAACCTGAGTGGCAGTTTGTTGTTTTTCTGTGCTAGTCATGGACTGTCTATAACAAACACCATGTTTGAACAAAAGGATGCTCAGAAGTGTACATGGTACCAGAGCAGCCTAGACTGAAGGTCGATGATTGATTTTGTGATCGCATCATCTGATCTGAGGCTGCATGTTTTGTTTTGGACCCTCGAGTGAAGAGAGAGGCAGAGCTGTCAACTGATCACCATCTGCTGGTGAGTTGGGTCAAGGGTTGGGAAGACACTGGTCAGACCTGGTAGGCTTAAACTGGTAGTGCATATGAATTGGAAAATATGGTTCGGCCAATTGTCAAGAGTGAAGATGCAGTTTCCATCCTGGTTGTGGGAAACGGACCAGCTCTTTACTCTCGCAAGGATCCTTCCGGTCTACATGTATATTGTGGATTTGGAGAAGGCATACAGTATGACCGGGTTCCCCGGGAGAAACTGTGGGAGGTGCTGTGGGAGTATGTGGTCCCTTTTAAGGGCAATCCAATCCCTGTATGCCCAAAGCGAGTGGTCATAGTAATTCCCTACCTTATTAGCAAGTGGAAAAAAAGAGATTGTGGTGTAACTACAGTAGTTTTTAACATGCTAATGTCAAATGTGGCATTGCCATTTACTGTAATACAGTATACACACAAGCTATTGACAAACTGTAGGGGCCTCTCCTCCTTTCACCTACTGCCATAACATTAAAGTTAATGGAGGTAGGATACACTAGGAGAAACGTGACATTTGTCTAATACCACTACCATAACTATATGTATTAGTTTATAATACATTAAAGATACAAGTTCCCTTCATTGTAAATTAGTCACTGGTGTAAGAATAAGAAGTGTTGTTAATTCTAACCTGGGTCAAATATAGGTTACATTTTCACCCAGTCTGTGGAGAGCATTTATTCTGTTCATTTGATACACAGGCCTGGCACTTCAGTCTGTAAAGGCGACAGCAGATGAATGAATGAAAGGCACTTCACAGTGCATCAAGTCATTCAAGTTTCCACTTTCTACCTTTACATGTCTGCAATAGCTCTTCCAATGTAGTCAATAATAATGCCCTTGCCATTTGTCAAATCTTTAAAAGGATTTGCTATTAATAACTGTATTTCTTTAAATGTGAATTGGTTTCTTGGCATAAACTATTTATTTCTATAGTTTTTATTACAGTATATAAAAACAAGCCTATGCCGTACAAAGATTTTGCAAAATAGGATATCTGTTTTCTTTCCTTAGGCTAGGGAATGTTTTAATTCTTGTGGGTCTTGCCCACATCTGACCTACCATTTAAGATGCACAGCCAGCCTCTACACTGCATATTTCTCCTCACTTTGCATCTATTAGGCTGCTCTGAGGCAAGGCAAAGCAAATGTATTTTATACTTAGCACAAAGGCATTTTTAAATTGTATAAATTAAACATAAAAAGGCAGAAATATTAGGCTCACACCCAGCAAGAGTAAATTCAACAAATGAATGAATCATTTTTGGTGGAAATAGTGTTAGGAAAAAAAAAAAGGGGAAAAGGCTCATCGTTCCTCTAAGATGTGTTATCTCTGCATTACTGTGGCATTATAATGCTCTGATATGATTTGAAGCATTCAATTATCTGTTGTATTGGTGAATTCTGTGAAATAAAAGTATTTGTAGTTTTCACTACATCCCACCATTGTACATTTTTGTCAGTCCAAAGATAAGATAAGAGAGATCTGAAAGTCAATTACAAACTCACAGGATCAATCCCAGGGAGCCTGAACTAGTAATACTTATCTCTCCAAACACTGCTCGCAATTAATTCATGCTTTGTTAGAATTCCTCTGTCTGGGTAATTGCTTTTAAAACAGCTCTCGTATATATATGACATTTGTTCAATATTGCACCAGAGGAGAAAGCATGAATGTTTAAGTTATAAAAAAATAAAAAAATAATAATTCTGATTGTACACTGAGAACACATACTGGACAACTGTAATTCCATTTTATGTTCTTGTTTATTTGAAAAATGCATGCTAAGGTCAATCAACACAACACACAGCTGACTTGAGAACGTCAAAGCTGCATGTGCCAAGTCTCATACACAGAACAGTGGCCCGTACTTCCAGACACAGCGAGCGGAATGAGGACCGTGTCACCTTAGAGAGAGATATAGCGAGCAAGCTGTCATTTACTGCTCCTTCACTGCTCCCATGCTCATCTCTCACTACACCTTGGCTTGAGTCCCCGAGGTATTGATGCCGTTAACTGAAATGCTTGTTTAGTGGCTTCCACTGGCTGTCCCCAGTTTTCCTGATGGTGATGAGAGTCCTGAACCTTGGCTATCATCCCTCCCCAGGGATTCTAGTGGAGTAGGTCACCACAGAATAGAATCAAATGAAGCTGAGGGTAGATCATTTTTTGTTTTGTTTCATATAAATTACATTTATTGTGGTTAAAAGAGAGGGTATCAAATCACAAATAGGTTTGTGTTTTATAGACGTTTGGCATTTCCATGTAGCAGTGTAGTGTGTTCACTAGTAACCCATAGTTAATGTTGTTTTGATATCTAAATAAATACATGTATGCCAATAACAACTACACAATGAATATAATCTAGTGTGTTTTCTTGTTTGCCTACTCCCACCCTGCGACTACAGTACAGTACGTGTTCTCTGGGCTGTATTAGCACTGCGTCCAAGGCTCCTGAGCAGAAAGCAAAGACCCATGCTTGCTGGCGGGACTACAAAGGGAAGTGTAGGATCTTCCTCCCTCTCCCTGCCGATGCAGGTGTGCTGTGGCCCCGCGTAAACAGCCGGCGGGCTGCGGCCGATGTGGAGCTCAAGATGCTCTTCCAAAAGCAAACAAGTAGGCTGGCCGCGAGTTGTGGTCCCACCGGGGCAGTCGCGTGGGTGTGCAACCGGCTATTGTGTAAGATAAACCTTGATCTATGGCTGTGCCAGCGATAAAATGCATCGCCAAAGCCGCATAGAGTCAGCCGGGCCAGACAAAGCCCCAGCTGTCTGCCGTTTCCCCTCGACTCCTAGTCTCCCAGTCATAAACAATAATACAACACAGTTGGCGTTTTCTCCGTTCCACCCGCACGCTCTGTGTTGCGCGGAGTGTTTTGTTGAGCTGCGAGCTATGTGACAGGAATAAGAACTACCACTGGTTGTCCTCTCAGGGGCTTGGTGAAACTCTGCAGCGCAGCCAAATAATGGTCTCCTCTGCTGTCTCTCCACTTGTGTAATGCCACAGCAGCACTGCTCCCGTCACTGGCTGCCGTCTCCACGGGCACATGGGAGTAAGACACACACTTCCCTCTAAAGTGTTACACAGCTGTTCCTGCCATATTAGGGAAATTATATTGTAGAACAACATGTGGTTATACTGCATTTTAAAGGGACAGTTCAATATTTTGCACCCTATTTGAACAAGAGCAAGTGCATTTATAGTGTGTACAATTCCAGTTCGCTAGTTTAACTAGAGAAAATGGTCACTGCACCTAGACTCGTGTATCTATCCACCACTTAATACACCGTTCGATAACGGTCCAAAACAATCCTGTTACATTGGCAAATGTCCAATCCTGTAAAATATTTAGTCCAAAAAATCACTCACTAACTCACTTTTGGGTGGACACAGGCTGAAAGAGCAAGCATATTTGCATAACTGAATTCAAAAGCCTGAATATCCGCATGGTGAAATGTAATTTTGGACTGTAGAACTGTACTGAAGACATTCTTCGTAAAAGACAGCAAAGCCCAGCTAGCAGGAGAGTGACGGCTGGCTCATTATCTGCCGCTAATCCAAGATCCTGTTTTCTTCTGTGGTGTCACTCAAGCGTTTTCAGTAGCTGGGCTGTGTGTGTGTGCGTGTGTGTGTGTGTGTGTGTGTGTGTGTGTGTGTCTCTACATGACGGAGTGTTAATTTGTTTGTCTATACGTGTTGTGTTGGTGTGTCTGTGACCGTGTAAGTGTGCATATGTGTGTTGATTCAGTGGGTTTGCCATTTATTGTCCTATTAAAACTAGGACACTTCACCTCCCTGTACACTGAAGGCATTCAACCCCAGAGAACAGCGTGATAATAGGGGAGAGACATGATGTCGTCCAACCGGGACCCCCACTCAACCTAGTTACAGTCGAAAAGGATGAGCATAATGGCTTCTCGCTCAGTAATAGTTTCTGCATTTGACTCATCTGCAGTGATTTTACCATCAATACATGGTTTTAAATAATATTATAGTGGTCAATATTAACTATATGACTTCTAGCCAGTGCATGGTGTATTAATATTACAGTGCTGCTGTGAGTAGCAATAGGCCTGAAGCACAACAAATTTAGCCTCATGAGATCAGGATGATCTCGCCTCAGTTTAATTTTGCTGTGAGATCAATCAACTGCCAAGTATTCTTTTGAAAATACCTGCCCTTTAACAGTTTCAATGTACAGCTCCCCAGATGGAGTTGTGAAAACAACAAACAAATTAGCTCATTCCTCTTTCTAATCAATCCTGGAGTGGATTGGAAGGCCATTCATGTGCTTGTTTTTATATTGTGTCCGAAACCATCCTGATGTTATCTTGAAGCTCTGGCTTTGCTTTACCTTGTTAATAATGCAGTTAATTGTGAATGTGTACAGCATCCAGGCTGAATGGAATGCCTTTTGAAGGGCTTGTTTGCATGGGCTCCAGCCAGGCCTCCGGAGTGCTGTCCTGGATAGATGTAAAGAGGCCTAATACGATTAGTGTAATTAGTTAGCGGTTTCACAGGGATACTGGCCGGCTGTTGGGCAATGCCCTGAGGATGCTTGTGCATAGCCTGCTCCTGTCCCTCAGAGTGACGGACTGAAGTACAGAGAGATAACATAACTAATATCAGAGATTCATCAGACAGTATCTTTATCTTCTATCTCCTATTTAAAAATGTTTCTCTTAATTGGTCTTAGATATTAAGCACTTTATTATTTCGGTTGTTAGTACTTATCTTTGAGGACAGTATTTTACAGCATGTTGTTTACTTACTTTTGCTGGTGTATGGTCTATTCATCTATTGACCAACATCCTAATTGTAAATCACTTAAAATAACGAAAATACACGTTTTCTAAATGCTGTAAATGCATATATTAAGAAAAAATAGGAAATGTATTATATTAATAGCAAAGTTATATTTGTTGTTTTAGATACATTATATGGACGGCTCTCCAAAATTAAACAATCAGATATGTAATGTAATATAATGATGCGTCTTTGTTTTTTTAAGCCCTCAGGTGTGAGAGGTAATGTGATGTTAACACACCTGAGTGTTGTTGGTTGGAATACGAGGGGAATTTCAGACCCAAATCAAAGATTTCCCTATTTGAACCTAGAGCCATTTCTTGCTTGTGTCAGTGTCAAACAAGAGGAGGCGATATATTTCTCTGAACCTGCTGTATTAATGCCCTTTCCTGTTGGCAAGTCACTGATTTATATCTAATATTTCCTTCTTTCAGAGTCCTTTTCAGAGTCTTTTTTCCTGTCCAAATCGCATTAGCATGCTCATTGAGTGAGTAACACTGTAATTATATGGGTGTGGCAAGCCAATGTGTTTTGCGTATCATATAAACTTGCAAGAAAGCGGGCGCACCAGACAGAAACAACTTTCACATAAACAGTATATGTCGCCCTCCAAATATTTCCTTGTTAAAAATATAAAGGGTTGTATTACATCAAGGCCACCTTGAGAACATGGAGATTGGCTAAGCATGAGGATAGAGGAAGGGCTTTGATACAGTGCTTCTATGTCCTGCACTAACCAAAAAATAAATACAAATGTTTTATTACCAACTAAAAACCTACAGTACTATATGCTAAAACCAAGTAACTGACATCCTAAACAGCAATATTCTGTTTTTATAGAAAGAATGAAAGAATAGCAATTTTACAATAAAATGTTGTTGATCAAATGAACGGGAAGACAAACTAGGTATATTCAAACCACATACAATGCTCCATTGTGTACAATAGACAATAAAGGTTCTAGGGTTATTTATCTGCTCTGCATCATTCACATTCCTATTTTAGTATGCCATCGTTGATTCTAAAGCCAAGTAGCCTACTGCATGATGCATTTCACTGCTTTAGTATTTCATCAGATATGTGCATATTCAGTGTTAAAGGTCCTATGTGGGCGGTTATACTCTAACTGTTGAGATGAAGACAGTGGGGCGCTATGGGTATCCCTGATGTAGTACAGTACAGTACAAAATAATCTGTTTGAGCTGATCAATATCTTAAGTGGAGAGACCTGCCTTCCCTGATTTTGAGCACTTAAGCTAACTGTATTATTCAATTTAACCATGGCAATCGCTGTTTGCCTCCACTTATAAACAGAGTTCCTTCAGTAGAGATGTTTTGCCATAAAAGGTGGCAATTTTCTCGGTGGGTATAAAATGGTAATTATTTTGTTTTTTATATATTTATTAATTATTACAAGCAAGTTAATTAATGGTAGAAAGTGATTCATTTCTTTAAAAGCAACTTTTGCTCATTGAAAAAAACAGATAGCACTCGGCACTCCAGGAATATCAACATTTCTAAATTAGAAATATTTCAGTAAATGAAAGGATTCAAACATAATTGGTTTTATTACACAACGTAAATGTCTTAATCTCATCAGATGTTTTATTTCTTTTTTATATTTTATATATAATTTCATAATTTAGTTGTGCCAATCAAAGTTCATTGTTCCTCAGGGAATGCCACAGCTGGGTTGAATGCATTTAAGGACTCCCATGGCTCAGTTGTTATGTGTGTGTGGCAAGTGCTCAGTCAGACTTTGCTGCATGCTGTGATTCATTTATATGAATGGCAGCAGGGATTGGAATATGTTAAATGTTCTGCATAATAATACTACTAATAATAATAATAATCTTTATTTGTATACATTTGTATATATTTTCATACAGAATTGCAGCTCAAAGTGCTTACGCGTATAATTAGTTGAGCTAATAATTATTTGCTGTATTTGATATCTGACAAATCACAACAGATGATGTATCTTGTGATGTATCTTAATTAAGTACTTAAAATGATGGATTTACAACCCTTTTTTATTATGATTTAAACTTGATTCATTTTAACAAAACTCCTTTTGACATATTTAACTGTTTGTGTAAGACATGTGTATCTTATTTTGCACACATGTTTTATACAGTAGCATTACAACACGTGATAAAAACTGAATTTATGAGTGAACAGTAACGTCCCAATCCTCCTCTCCCCCGCGATACCTCCATGCTCAGTTCTGTCAAGGCACTCTTGTCTGATATAAGCAATTAGCAATGTATTAGAATATAATAGTGGCGCAGTTAACCATAACAATTGTGCATTTTCTGACAAAAGCATGTAATTTGGTACACTTGTAGAGAAAGGCATTCCAAAAGAACTAGGATATTGAGCTATCACAGACTTTCAATAAGCAGTATGGTGTAACAGTTTATCTTTGGCGGAATGGCTTTGTTTGGGGGGGCTCCTCATTACCGTATACGCATATCTAACAATCTTGAACACCCCCAAACAGAGTATTACGGTAAAGGAGCATGACAAAAACAACCAACCACCAAAAAAGAGGAGCAGGGGAGGAGGCGGGTGTCTTGCTACAAACACAGCAATAGAGAGAAAATGGTGGAGACCTTTGTAAAGGAAGCTCCTTCCTGAGCCGGCTTTCAGCTGAGTGGCGGCTGACTGTCAGCTGATAGCCGGAAGCGCGCAGACTTCCGTGGCCTGACCTAGAGTTCTATGGGCCTGTCAGAACTAACGCTGCGCTCAATTATGTCAATTCAAACATGCAATCTGATGCTATTCATGTCTACCCACCCATACTGACAACTGACTAATCGGAATTGTCCCAGATGCTTGTATGTACGTGTGCTGAATTAATTACTTTTTTTTTTTTACAGTAAATGTTTACCGGGATCCACAACATTAATCACTTATCACCTGCCCTGCTGTTATATGCAGGTTCCCGGGCAGCTTCTTCAGTTGCCTGTATCACTAGATCAGTACAAAAGGGGGGTCTGTTTTACCGTTGCTCTGTCTCCGTTTTGATACCTTTAAAATCATTTGGCAGCATCTCAAGTGTTGTGAGAGAACACGGACGGTCAAAGGTAACAGCACCGTCGGTCGAATGGCTTCAGTTAGGCCTGGTATGTGAAAGGGCATCGGAGTTGTTTAAAGAGCAACGGTGCTTTGATGAAATGAGATAATGATAAACCGGGCGTGCTTGTACTTGTGTGTGTGTGTGTAAGAGAGAGAGAGAGAGATACTGGAGCCTAAGGATGTGGTGTCTGAGTTGTGTGACACCGCTGTGTCCTTCCGGCTGCGTCTGGATGCAAGCACAGCTGATGCTGGGCGCCCCCCCCCCGGTCCATTACAGGCTGAAATCAGTGACACGTTTGACCTGCTGCACTGCTCAGTCAGGGCAATGCTATCGCCTGTTAGCACAGTCTTTGGTGTCAGAGGAGTGGAAGGGCCAGCCTTTACACCGCGTTCCAAATTATTATGCAAATAACATTTTACACTGGTTTTCCTAAAGAGTCAAATTGCAAATTACTATAATTTTTAAGTCATCAACCGAAGTTTTAAGTCGAATTTCAATGTGCAAACCACCCAATGAAAACAGTATTATAAAAAAAAAAAAAAAAAATGTTCCAAATTATTATGCACAACAGAATTGCAAAACATTGTATAGGCTGTAAAGACTGATAATTTGAAAAAGAACTATAATTTGTTGAACTTGCATAATTACGAGGTCATATTCACTGAAATAAAAAAATGTTTTAATCAAACACATCTTAACAGGGCATGTTATATGTTAACAATGGACCCCTTCTTTGATATCACTTTCACAATTCTTGCATCCATTGAACTTGTGAGTTCATGGAGAGTTTCTGTACTTAACGTATAAAGTCAGGGACACAGCGCTGGCTAACTTCATCAGTACCCGACTACTTGACAAGCGAGGCATTTTGATTTGATGTGTTCAGCATAAATCTTTGTATGTTTAATGTATTATTTACATTTACAATTTAATGAAGAAGGACCTTGAGATCAAATCACATGAACCATATTTTTCCTAATCTTAAATCTTTTAATTGAATGGCGAACCAATTTTGCACAGTCAAGCAATATTATTAGCAGGTTTACTTGAGTTAATCTCTTCAATGGACTTACATTATAGGGTCTAGGAGGCAGAGTAATTGTTGGTAAAGTGACCTTTGGAAATTTGCTTCAGTTAGCCTCTCCGTTTCATTTATTCAGCCACTTATTCCCGCCACTCTTCACAAATAAAATACCTTGAAGACCTACAACTGAAATACACAATGTGAAAAAGGGGTCAAATCCTAGTTAAAATCTATGAATTATTCTATTTTTACCTACATTAGTGAAGTAAAACTAGCCTTATATATTACACTGTGCAACAACCTATATATTACACTAGAACAGCAATTATCACAGTTATTGTATCTGTTATTTGGGCATTGAATAAGTAACAAAACAAAAAATGGGGGCGTGGGGGAGAAAATATATCTTTATTTGTGGTGTTGAATGCAACCGTTTTAGCAAGAAACCTTCAGGACAATGATTAGGTAAGGTAATTTGCCTTGCTGGAATTATAGTTGAAAACATTGACTGTTAATGTAGCTTCAAGGGGATCCCGTCTAAATGTTATTAATATTGTGCCTGTGAGTTATTTACTCCCAGTGTCCCAGCTTCCCGACAGTAGGTTACCCTGGCGTCCTTTTTTGCCGCTGTTTGATGAGCCAGGCATACAGTACTGTTGGTCTCCTTAATAACATACTGTAGAACAGGGACATCTCTCAGCCAGATCCAGCAGTTGTGGAGTCATTCATAATGAACAACTGTCTTTGGTTGTGTATCTGGTTGTGGCTAGCTAAACGTACAGCATACTTCTCCCTGTCAATACCTGTAATTCCTACACTGAAGTACTCTCGTATGCGTACGAGGGAGTCTTGGTAATGAACTATACTGCTATTTGAATATGCGCTTCCTCCACCAGATTAGCATGGTGCTAAACCATGGTCCTGACATTCTAACATAGCAACAAAAATTATAAGGTTTTAATTTCTCTTATATTTCTTTCATCTGATTCTTTTAACCATTTTAACGTATGTCATTTCAGTATCATGTTACAGTATGTATATTTATTTTATTCTTATATGCACCTATTTACATTTTTCTTTTATTTATTTTTTAATCTGTGCTACAATATCCCATTACCGGTACACACTGTGTATGAAAAAGTAGCCTACACCTTCACACTAAACACTGTGTGTCTATTGTCTACACATCATGAAATGAAATTACAAAAAATCTGTTCTGTTGTTTAAAAATCGATATTTTGTAAAAGCAGTAGAATATTTGTTGAGATGAAAACTCTGCTCATGTATGAACCATATATTCTAAGAGCTAAAATCGAGTCAAAACAAGTCAATTAAACAACAGTGGCTTTATATTTTTTCATACATCATTTGATTATGACATTATAATGCTTTTCCTGTTGTGATCTGGCACTTATTTCGACTGGCTCGAGTGTAGCAGTTTTAGTCATGGACTAATATAATTTAACATTATGAGATGAACATGAGAAAGCCCCTCTGGCTTGATGTGTCGTCTTGTGTGTGCATGTGTGCGTGTGTGTGTGTGTGTGTGTCTACTAATATTTCACATTAACAATATAAACAGTTCATATTTCTCAAATCAGTGCAATAATGAGTATCTTTATTTTATGTTATTAAAACACAAGTAAAAACGAGGCAAACCTAGTTCAGCCGGCGGCGTTCTACAGTATGGAGCCAACATAGGCCAATACCAGTATGTGTTTGAAAAGGCCCATTTACTCTGTAACCTACGAATAATGGTGACATACTGTAGGCCTACATACCATGCATGCAGCGTTTTGCAACACAAGTATAATGAGGGTGCGCTCACACATACACATGACCGCAGCCAATATTCGCCTCCTATTCACTTCCGATCTATACGAGCGAAAGGGTGACTAAAAACGTTGCTTCCTGCGGCGAAGCGACACTGAGGATTATGAAGGCAGTTAGGCATACTCCTCCCATTTGTTCTCTTCGATGTCTTGTGCTCTTATTGGCTGTAAGGTTAAAAATTCATACTCAAAGTCTTCTCCTTTCCATCCAGCCTCGCAAAGTAAAGTTCAGCCAATTGCATCCGCAAGCCACTCACGCAACCTTGCTGTTGGTTGACATAGGTCAAAGTTGAATTCCTCAGTGTTGGTTCGCAGCACTGAAGCCGGATTAGGGGCTATTTCCTGTTGAATGGCGCTCTATTTCATATCATTATTAATATCTTTACGGCTAAATAGATACCATGAAATATTGTGATATAGTATATATCACCGATCCCTACTGGGGAGGACATTGTGTTTGCAGGAAGTATCTCGTGATCAGATAAAATGTTTCACATTTTGGCGACCTTTAATGTCTTTGAGTGGTTCCAAATTAGTGTGACCTTCCTTTTCTTTAAATAGCTCCAATCAGAACGATATTAGATGTGTTGCAAATGTAAAATATTTGCTTTATGTTAGGGCTGCACGATTATGGCCAAAATGCTAATCCCGATTATTTTGATCAATAATGAGATCGCGATTATTTAT
>JAODUH010002542.1:0-10561 GCA_027564835.1 Typhlichthys subterraneus | reverse complement strand
TATATCTCCTGCCTGTGGTTCTACGTTAATATGTGTTTACACACGCCTATATCTCCTGTCTGTGGTTCTACGTTAATGTGTTTACACTAAACTGTAAACCAAACTAAACAAATAGATGATAACAACCCATTAAGTCTATTTTGTGTTTGTTTTTTCTCGTCTATTGAATTAATTAAATCTATGCCAGTATCTCCATGGCTTCCAATGGTGTCCAAAAACTTTTTTTTTTTTTTTTTTTTAATTATCACTGTGATATAATGTTGCTATGTTGTCATTTTATTAGACAGTTGAAGCTGTTTTGGACATAAGAGCAAAAACATTAACATTTGCAGATTGTTACTTGCCTTGAAGGCTAATTGTCTCACTAAACTTGTAATATTTCTTGGAAATGACCATTTTAATGGCTGATTTATATATTTTTTACAAGACCTAAAGCCAGAAAAATATGTAAAAAAGTCACAGTTTCGAGCACTGCTTGTAAAAATGCTTTTTCAACAACGGTCATGTTACATCATACTGTATTTTGGATTTGTTTCTGACTATAATTGCTAGCCACTGTGCAGTAGTAGTGTGAAAGGTTGTGATTTGTCTTGTTTTTGCTAGTTTCACCATGGTGAAATATTTTGCTTGTGCAAGGACAGACCATTTTGTTCCTTAAAGAAATGAGGATAGCTTTCGTTTCTTGTGTGCTTTGTGTGCCCGTGAAGACACAGGACTTCTATACTGTAGTGTACACTATGGAGAACCATATGCGCTACACTAATGATTATTGCCACCTTTATGTGCTATCGAGAATATCGTATTTGCAAAATCGGAAAAGCGCATGAATGGTCAAACAGTCGAGATTACTAGTGGGAAACAGATTTTTTTTTTTTATGCCAAAGTACTACAAACGTGGAGTAATACATGAATGGATGCGTATTAATTAGCATGTTGTACGTAAAAAATGTGTATATTACAATGCTTCAACAAACTATCTCTAAAAGAGAAAAGAGTGGTTGTTAACCTGCAAGGAAACTGGGACTAACGAATATAGAGCTATTGCTTTAGCTTGTTTCCAACAGTAAGGAGATGTTATTGTGGTTTTGCCGTGTACGTCTACGCCACAGAAACAAACACTCCACTCCTTTGGAAATGAAAAACCCTTCCCAGTAAATAAAAATCAGCAGTTTTAACACTTTGTATGTGGACATTCCTTGTGAGTGAATTACTGTAGGCATGTCATGCTTTTCGTCTAAAAGACGTGCAGGCACACACGCACGCACGTAGAAGGTACACACCTGCTCCAGGTGCCAGGTGGAGTCGACACGGGGCTTGATCTTCCCCTGTTTGTACAGGTCCAAGATGGCCGCCATGGCCTCGTTGATCAGCTCTGTCTCTCCGTCCAGGTACCCCAGGTGGAATCCGCACACTGACTTGTTGCCCTGGATCAGGTTGAGCGTGTGGATAGAGAACTGGTGGTACCAGTTCTTGGCCACGGCCAGAAGGTTCTTCTTCTGGCCTGCTAGCATGTTAGCAGCACCTAGTGGATAAAAGGCGGGAAACACAGGCTTGTGAGGTGTGTCAAGTGAAGTGTTAGATGTAAAGATGCAATCTGTCATTAATCTGCTATTCCTCTGTTAGTGCTACTGAGGCAGATAGCGGCGGACATTTTAGTAGTTCATGTTCACTTATACTAGAGAATACAAATGGAGATTATAATCACATGCTCAATTTGTATGTTAGAATCCATTATACATGGTACTGTATTGCATACTGTTTTCAACCAATTTAGAAGATATTTTCATTCATGACACAATCACAGACATGAAGAGAGCGACCAATTCATGACATGCGCAACACCTAATTATTATTTATCCTTAATTTGCAACAAAATTTTACAGTGTTTGACTACGAATGCAAAGATCGTGATTGGGCAGTATGTGTGTGTGTGTATGTGTGTATGAAACACAGAAGAGTCCGTTGCGTGTATCCACATTTAGCTTTAAGTTCCAAACAGTGTATATACTGTAATTGATTCGCTGATGCTGAAGCATTGTGTTGTAGTCTGCCTCATTTGCCATTACATTATCTGCCCCAACTATCTCTTTCTGCTGGCTTCAATTTTGTGCTGACCTTTACTGCTTTGGGCTAAACTGATCTTTATTCCTCTAGCATTCTCCCTGAAGCCACTTTCATGTGTTGTACATCCATATTTAACTTCTATGGATGACCAATCCACGGTTTTTTCTTCTAGCTTGCAAGCACACAAAGCAGACAGTATAATTGACTGAGAAAAATTTTCCAATAAATCTTTGGAAAAAAATGTATTTAATCTGGTATCATAAAATGATGACATGCACACAGTCACCATGTCTCTCCTCCATAATCTTGCTTGTATTTATTCATCATGAACGTTTCTTTACACTACTGTATATTCTATGGCCTGTCACGTTGCATGCTGTGATATGACCTTAATTTCAGATGGCGTATTAAACTTAGTTACTTACTTAACCTATTCACATTCATGTATATACTTACTAAACGTATTTACTTACTGAATTTATTCACATTAATGTATTTACTTAACATAGCGGTTCATTCTTGCTAAATTCGAGCTCAAATCAAAACAGTATCGCTCCGTGGTCCTCCACGGGCGGCGCATCACACATCGAAATGCATTGTGAAGCAAAGTGTAGTGCTACGGCTTTGTTGCTGTGAGCGGTGTTCGCCACTTTGTTTATGTTCCTATTTACAGAGCCAGGGCTGTGTAGAAGTATATTCTTTTTTCAACGCGCACAGAGAACAGTAAGCTAGCGAAATGCGAGGAGATATTTGTTGAATTTGATATGAGTTTATTAGCTTACATTTAGCTTATTGCAATAGCTGACTATACCTGTAAGTTACAGTATCGCTCAAAAATAAATCGTAACCCCGCCCCCGATGCCTGACAAGCCTCCTTTTCCACCCCTTACAGAGTTCCTATTGGCTCACAGCGGACTCTGCCCCTCCCCTTACAAGGGCACCTTTAAGTATTGTATTAAGTAATGCAGTAACAGGTACGTAGGATCCCAAGACCTCCTCACTTGCACTTTAAATCGTATGGTTTCCCAATTCTCTACATCCCGATCTGTCATCCTGCAGTAGTCTCTCTCTCTCTTCTCTCTCTCCCCCCCTCCCTCCCTTTCCCCCAATCCCTCCCCCTCCTCATCTCCAGTCCCCCCCCCCCCATCCTCATCGTAGGACAGGGATACAAAGCCTGCTCTGAGTGGGCAGACAGGGCGCTGGAGAATGACCGCAGCGCGCTACATTCAGACACATTCCGCGTTCCGCGCGGATAGAACGGCCATTGTTCCCCTGCAGGCATGCTCCCGATAAGCTGGAGGAGAAGCAGTGGAGGGGCGGGGGGAGGACAGAAGAGAGAGTAAGGGATGGGGGTGACTCATGGGTGGGGGGTTACCGTCGGGGTGAGAGGGCGAAGGCGGAAAGGGGGATGGTTGGGGTGGGGCACCATGTTGGGTCTCTCTTTCTTTGAGTATATACTTGCAAAGACAAGGCCCTGTTCTCAGAGGTTGGCGGGGCCCCGCCTACTGCTGCATGCACGCATGCTGCTAGCTTCCTCAGACGGGCATGGCCACGGAGGGAGCACAATCGCTCTTCCCACGGATGACACGCACACACACACGCACAGTCACAGCGCACGGACAGTGTGGATATTGACGATGAAGGGGCCACAGTGGGGTTTCAGTGTGGGAACCCATGGCTGTCTTGTGTAGCAGCGTGCTAACGTCTGCTTAGGTGTTAGCACGCTAAATCTTACAACCAGTCTAGCAGCACTGGAAGATCTGCTGGGTTCATGTAAATCATGTCGGGTATACCCGAGGTTATAGGTGATGTTTTTTAAAAAAGGCACTCATTAAAGTTGCTATCTTTTTAGGTTTAAAAAAGTAACCGTTTGTTTTTGGTACCAGCAGTTGTGCATGTTGCCATTTTCCGTGCTTTCTCCACCTGTCTAGCTCTCCAGTGGCAAGTGTAAAATTAGAAATACAAAGATGGCTACCATTCTGTGTTTTTTGTCACATCATGCTACAGTATGAATGAAATAAGTGATTTGTAACTCAATCATTAGGATGATTATGGGTTGCGGAAAAACTGCAGCTTTAAAGCATTCTTTCAAACTTTCCAGTTTCCTGTTAAGTGATCACGGTCAAACTGTCTTGTGTGCGCGACGTGACATCAGCGACATTCAGCGTATAATTAACAGCAAGCTGGCCGATGTGGGGGGGTCTTGAGCACCACTTAGTTAATTCAGCACATTTTCTCTAGTGGACCAACCACTGCTGTGTGAGAAAGAATAGCTTTCCAAGCGTTTGAAATAATGCCTCCAACTTTTTCAAAGTAAAAGCATACATTAACGTGGATATGAATTTAAAGTTGGATAAAATAAATGAAAGGGTATATCCAATGAAAGGCTATATGGATATAGTATGACATTTGACAAATTTCTTTGGCTAAATGACCGACCACACAACCTAAAAAGCTCACATTTTATTATTTTATTAAAAACCTCATACAAAATCGAGACCACATGATCTTACCATAGGCGATGAGCTTGCCCATGGGCTTCAGCAGATTGTAGCCCTTATGTGTGTCCGTGCCTCCCAGGGGGTCCATTACAATGTCAAGACCTGCGACGGAGACAACAAAACATTTCTTAACATGAGTTCCACAAATGCAGTTTTGTGCAACGTAACCCAGCTGTACGTTACGTTAGTATGGTACGTCAGTATCAACATTTGCTTGACCAAATCACGTTTGGGTTTCTCACTGTCCGCTCCCTTAGAATGTGGCGGTTGAGCAGAAAGTAGAAAAACAATTCCTGAATCCTGGCAGCGTCATTCGGCGGTGCGTCAAGGAACGTGTTTGAAATGAAAAAATAATTGACGAGGAGCTCAGAAACCTGCAGATATTCAATACATGTTTATGGCTTGACGCCCAAGAAATAGAAAAATGTTCTAAACTTTTGCCAAGCTTTGCGATGTCTATTCATTGTGTGTTTTTGTCCCTTTACATACCGGATGCGTAGCATGGAACGCAGCGTAGAGCTTGTGACATTGTGTAACAGTAGCGTCAGGTGAAAGGCTACGCAGGCGTCGGAAGGAAAACCTGCTGCGTTAACGTGACCTGGCTGCACCTAAAATAAAGCTGTGGTTCATTTCATTGCCGAAAATTTTACTCGTACTATATTAATAGCCACATTTCCCCTGGAGAAATATCAGTTTCATTCATGTTGAGTTACATTAGCTTACTAGGACCGGACATGGGACCTGTTAGCATCACCATGGATACCAACTGTAATCAGAAAGAGTTGCGTAGAATGTTGCATTGTGGTTGCGTATAAAACTATGCAGCGTAGGGAAACTACGCATCCGATATTTAAAGGGCATTACATGGGCACGTGTCTCACACTGACTCCACACACTGCACAACTATGAAAATGAAAAAAAAAGGTAGTAAAGGAGCCGAGTGAGGTGAGGGGCTTAACAATAACATTTAAATTTTATGACGCACGAGCGGACAAAGAATACTGTTGGAAAACAGCCATGTCCTGGGGAGATTTTTTATGGATATGATGTGTAGAGACATTTTCAGACCATAACATTTAGTAATTATTATCACAAGCATTCGTGTGTTTTATCACAGTGCAGGACTATTTACAGCTTTACAGTTTACAGCTCAAAAAACACAATTTAGGTTACACTTTAATGATGGCCCCGAAGACCAATCCCCTCCTCCCTCACCCCTCAAACATGCTCCAAGGGGCTCCTTAAATTGGGGCTGTACCCCTCCTCGCGTCGCCGACCCCAGGGTCCATTGATTCCAGAAGGCTCGCGGTGGGATGCCGCCTCGGCTGCCGCACGCTCGGCTTGACGAGGCGGAGAGAGCTGGGAGCGGAGCTTCCCATTGATCTGGGCTTCTCATTAGACATGGCCTGTCTTAAGTGTCAGCATGCCCCCTCCGTCTCTCTTCATCTGGACAGCTTCCTTTCAACTTTCTCTCTCTCTCTCCCCTCCCGCCTTTCAAAACCCCACTCCCCCCCTCACCCCCCCCCCCCCCCCCTCTCTCTCTCTCAATAGGAAACTGGAGGGATGGGGGTGGGGGGGAGGGGGGATAGAGAATGAGTCTCCAGCACAACAACCTGCTCCATCCTGCTAGGACCACCGCGGTGGGTGAGAGGCGACAGAAATTGGGAAAAAGAGGTTGGTTTATCTCGCTAAAAGCAACGTCAAAATTACTGTCACTGAGGAATACAGGCATGTAACGGCTAGAGCTGCCGAGAACTGTCATGGATACTGTGACATACTTGGAGACAAAGCGTATGACAGTTTTAAAGCCCAGCCCAGTGCATATATTTAACACATGTACAAAAGCTGTAAGACAGACTTGACTAGTCGTTTATTTTCCCAAAACATATTTCCCAGTGTTAAGTTTAATGTCTGATGTTATCATAGTTGGCCATCGTGTCTGCAAGTCTTGTCATGTCAATCAAAAACATCTTGCCTGTCAAGTAGGCGGGTCTTCTTGATAGTTAGCCGGTGCCGTGTCCCGGGCTTTACAGCCAGTAAAGGCTAGCCCAGAGGCCGTGAGAAGAGAGACGCATTCGATTTTTGGAATGGGGGGGGAGGGACTTTTCACCCTTTATGCAGTCCAGAATGACTTCGCGTTCCATGCAAGTCAATGGGGAGGTCCATGGATTTCACCATAACAATATTGACCATTATTTCACTATTAATGGGTATGTTTTAGTACATAGCATTAATTCCCAAGTACCTCCGATCAATCTACGGACACAACAGTAAACAGCAAACTGTTTTAAGGTAAACGGACTTTGTTTCATGGTAGATTTAGCTGTCCACGAGCTGCTTAGATTAGCCCAGAGCCATGGATGTAACATTACTACGTCAGCCTCCACAGCACAATGCCGTGGATGACACGCCCACTAAAAAAGACAGGAAGCGTTCCATGTTTTTGCATTATTATTCTAATACCTTTGGCTGGTGTTCTAACGACTTCCTAATGATGCGCGTCTCCAGAGTGTCTCACCCTTGGGGCTGATCTTGCGGACCTCCTCCACGTAGTCTTTGGTGCGGTAGTCGATGGGGTGCGTCACGCCCACCTGGCTGATGGCCTCGTGCTTGCTGGCGGACGCCGTGCCGAACACGGTGACGTCCTTCACCGTCTGGCACAGCTGTGTGGCAGCGATGCCCACGCCCCCTACAGGAAAGGGAGGGAAAAGCAGGGGTGGCGTTATCGGCCACTGCCAAATGATTTCTGCAACTTTGCATCTACAGCACCCCCGGGCAGGGGACGACTGAACAGTGGTCCGCAAACCTTTTTGGCTGATGATACCACCTTTCAATCATTTCTCAAGGATTACCCCTCTGTTACGGACTACAATTCTGTTGTTCCCCTCCAATATAATCATTGAGGAGAAAACCCTAAATATAAGCTTTGGTCATTGATAAACTGTATTGCATGTCAATGGTTCTTTCTATATGCAATATTACTGCATAATTCACAGGCCTATTTAAACAGAATGTTTAAATACGTAAAGTAGTACTAGTGTTTTTATAAAACTATCACGTATTACCTCTATGTACCGCTAGAGGTACGCGTACCCCTATTTGAGAAACACTGATATAGAAGAGCCCCCTTTATGCAGACAAGACGTCTGTGTTTGAAATCCCATGGTGATCTATTAAAGTCATTGAAAAATGCTGTTGGTGACATAGGGCGACATCTCGAAGGGAGGGTTTGCTCCCATAGAGATGCATTACGATGCTCCATCTCCATTATTGTCCTAAGGTCTTTGGTTACTTTATGGCATATCACACCTGTTCATCACATGAACGCTTACAAAGGAACCAATGGGACCAAAGGCAAACTGAGAGGAACAGATTATTTACCAGCCCCTCCTAAAAAATCCCAGTCTACATTTAATTTTCGACGGCAGGAAAATGTGATTTGAATTATTTATCGGCCCAGACAAGCCAGTCAGTCAGTATAACAGCATGGCTGCTCTTGGCTCACGGGTAAGTAAAGGAATCATTAAATAAAATCACATTACCATGGCTACTCCGAAGAGAATAGACACCCACACACAGATGCACAATCACTGACATCAAGCTTTGGAGAAAATAGCCACTATGTCCCAGACTAACAATGCTGTTTATGCATTTTTTTCCCCCCAAAGCAACCAGATGAAAATTCCTCAGTAAACATTTTTATTTAGCCAATGTATTTGTTTTGTTACAAAGATACTTGGCATTCTCTTGTATATTACGGAACATTAACACTTTAGCAAACAAGATAAGTATACGTTGGAAATGGATTATACTGAACAATGTGCAGAGCATGGTCAAGGATGACCTTTGAGGATGACCTTTGCAGACCTGTAAGTGCTGTGAAAATGTGTGCCATGATGGGTATTATGGTGTTTCTGTTTTCACTGTATTTGAATATGCGTGTACATATTTGCAGCAAATGTTTGAGCCATTGTTTGCCAAAGTAGCCACTGTGAGTAGTAATAGGTTACCGATAAGCAGAACTGGGGGATTGGCTTGTGGAGTTGAACTGAAAGGCTCCCATGAAGGTCATTCATGCCTGACCAAGTAAAGAGCACATTTTATCTGATGGCAGAAGCAATGGAGGAAACACAAGCATAATGCACATTGAAATGCACCCGTTCTTAACAGCACAGCAGAGCCTTAGGATGGTATACCTATGGATTGTCACATTTTGATAAAGCCAAGATGAAGTCTTGGCTCGGTTGCGGAAATATACGCAAACACCCACTGCCATAATGTATGTAGGAAGGCAAGCAGGCGCGCACACACACACATACATACATACATGGAAACTTCGAAAAAGTAACCCATTATAAAATAATGTAATCTAGTGCACTGGTGGCTACCAAAATGAATCATGCCACCTTCTCCTTTTTCACCATTGTGGAACATTGCAGAGCAACTTGCAGAATGTTTGTGTTCTACTGTTGGAAGGAGGTGCAATGTGAAACTATTGTGCCTCTATATCAATGTATTATATAAGCAGTAGCTTAATTTGAAGATGTTCTCATGCAGAAAGACTATCAGATATGTAGATGTGTCTTATTATAATTCAAACGTCCACTACTGAATCTGCTACAATTTAGAAGCATCATTTCATTCTGCAGTTTACAGAATGTCTTACAGTAGCTGATAATGTAGTTTAAAGACTGCATTTTGCATTTTTATCTGTATCTAGAAGGACCATTAGTTAAAGCAAAACAAATATGTCTGCCTTACTCTATGGCTGCTAACACAGGAAGAATTGATTGAGCACCAGATGAAGGCTGTTGCTATTGGATGGGAGGGCTGTTTAGCTCTCTGCATAATAGCACTATTTCTCCTCGTCGAAGAGAAACCAAGTTTGTGTTGCCGAGGAAACCCTGCAATTTCCCAGTGATGACGGAGCAAAAGGAACCATTTTGTTTCATTGATGCTCTTCCCTCAGTTATACGGAAGTGATTCGCTGAAATCTAAGTAGCAGGTAACTGTATATTTGCCAGACAGGCCAAGTCTCCAGTCTCCATTTAATAGCATTAAAGCTTCAGTTTTCTAGGACAGAGGTTTTCAAGGGGGTGTCAGGACTCAATGCTTTTTGGGATGATAAATCTAATTTTCATTAGAATTATTATAATACATGTAATCTTCTTCTATTGTTGTCTTTTATAAAAATATACAGTATACACTTGCACTTGTTTCATGTTTTTAAATGGTGTTCTTTGCAGTAAAACATTTACATTTTATGCTATTAGAAGGTTCGGAACCTGAGATGGGTCTCGACCAATGACTGTTTAGGGAAAAACAGGCTCAGAGCTGGTAATCGCCTGGTTAATAATATTAGCCACTTGTGTAACCCACAGCAGGTGCCAAACAGTGAGCAATTACTTTATTCTGTCAGACTAAAGAAGCCTGGCAAGACACCAATCCATAAGATCAAACACAGAACGTGTTTCCTGTGTGTGCATTAATATATATAGCTGTGGCTGCAGAGATAATTCCACTTGTGTCCCAGATCTGTCACTATTTTTGTCCCAGTTGTATTCCTATTTAAAATACACACTGTACACAAATACTTACTAAAATGTACTTGCATTTCGGTTGCAGGCTTTACATTGAACTTATTAATTTTACAATTACTCAATTTTCTTTATCCATGATGACCTAAAATGGTTTTAATTAAAAAAAGGTCAGTCTCGCTCCCAGCACATTACACGTACTGTCTTAATAACCATAGCTACAAGTTACAAATACTAAACAAGGTGTTCCAGCTAATTACACAAATCTTATTTTCTGTTTGTGTAATACTGCAGACCAGGGGTGGGCAATTATTTTCACTTGGGGGCCACATTGACAATGTCAGAAATTTGCGGGCCACATTACTTTAACCAACATGCTAAAACATTTAAAAATAACAAACAAAACAGCTAACTTTGTTAACTTGCATATTTATGCTAGGCTATTCCTATGCAACACCA
>JAODUH010002541.1:0-11958 GCA_027564835.1 Typhlichthys subterraneus | reverse complement strand
GTATAGTGGTCTGGGTGTTGGACTACCAGTAGGGGGCAGTATAGTGGTCTGGGTGTTGGACTACCAGTAGGGGGCAGGGTAATCTGGGTATATACCTGTAACTCCTTGTAATACTTGTGTTATACTCATTTAAAGACACTTTGGATAGAATTGTCAGCTACCAAAGTAGCTTTGTAGCCATTATTAATCAGGAAATCTGTGTTTGTTACGTTATTACTAATCCTAATATGAATGCGCTTATTTAAAAGTGATTTGCAAAGTTGTCGTCCTGTTTAATGCACTAATATTGTCAGTATAATTGTACTGTATGCATTTTGTCACAGAGGAGAGAGACAGGAAACATCAGATAAGGGAACCTGTCTTCCAGATATTCTTTCAAGGGTACAGGTAGGTGTGTGCGTACGTGCATTTCCGACAGCACTGTATGTTGAGCGAGGGCGTAACTGCCCATAATGGTAAATGGACTGCATTTATATAGCGCTTTTATCCAAAGCGCTTTACAGTTTTTTGCCTCACATTCACCCAGTCACACACACATTCATACACCGATGGTGCATGAACCATCGGGAGCAGTTGGGGGTAGGGGGGTTAGGCATCTTGCTAAAGGACGCTTACACACAACCTTCTGGCTGGGAGACCAACACCCAGACCACAAGACCATCCTGTCCCCCTTTGCATGCAGGAAATGCAACCGGGGACCCGTGAACGCGGGCCTTTGTTAACGTTCATCTAGGCCCTTTAATATACAACTCGTTCATCGACCCCGCCCATAGACTTATTAATACACGGACACACAGAAGAAAATACTGACTGTGACTCCATAGAGGGCGCTGTTCTCGTTATGCCACCACATTGCAATTCCCCAGAGAGGACTGAAATACAGCAATGCATTATAAAGTAGTAGGGAGTTCAGTGAGACAGCCGTCTGTCTGAACTTGTGAAGCACAGCGTAAAGCAAGCCTGGAGTTTGCGATTATAAAGTTCAACTTCATCCAATTTATTTACTACTTGACTATTGATCAACCAACAAACTTTTCATTTGTCAATGGTGCACCGCCAACAATAATGTATTCATTTGTCATGGTGCACCGCCAGCAATAATGTATTAATTTGTCATGGTGCACCGTCAACAATAATGTATTAATTTGTCATGGTGCACCGTCAGCAATAATGTATTAATTTGTCATGGTGCACCATCAACAATAATGTATTAATTTGTCATGGTGCACCGTCAGCAATAATGTATTAATTTGTCATGGTGCACCGTCAACAATAATGTATTAATTTGTCATGGTGCACCGTCAGCAATAATGTATTCATTTGTCATGGTGCGCCGACATCAGCTTTAATCGTTGATGTTTGACTTGGGAGATAATAGCCTTGTAAGACAATGCATTTGTCACCCCTGATCTCCTGAAATGCTGTTGTTGCCTTGTTACGCTATTTATTCTGAGATTAATACAATATATACAATATAACATATTCTGAGTAAATTGACATGTTCATAAAACAGGCAGAAAACATTTTCTTTGTGCAAACAAGTAAATTTATTAATACTGTAAAATTACAGTATCACTAGATTAGTTAATCTTGGCTGTGATGAATCTTATTGTTTACTATGGCAGATATAAATCGATTACTTGGTAAATATAATGTATTAACTAATGTTTATCACACCCATTTTTAAGGTTTTAAGGTTTTACCAAACAGTTAATTATTAATATTACTTGTACCTGGGATCGTGGTCTCTGCTGTGATTGGACAGGAGCTGGCCTATGAGATGCAGCTGACAGATCAGTTTAGCAGCAGTAGCAGGCGGGACGACGATGCGCGCCACTTCCTGTTTGGTCTGGTGAGCCAGAGGTGTTCCCTGACCTCTGACCCCCAGGGCGTCGGCACACGGCTCAGGCTGCAGCAAACTCTGCACACGTGGAACAGGTACACACACACACACAAACAAGTATTCACAAACACACACACAGAATAAGTACACAAACACACACACACATACATGAGCAAGTACACACACAAACACACAAACAGGTATTCACAAACACACACACATACATGAACACACACACACACAGAACAAGTACACATCTACACACACACGTTATATGAATGAACAGGGCACACACATATGGAAACGAACATAAACACACACGGAACTGGTACATACATACACATGAACACACACATCCATGTGTCCACACACACACATACACATGTATGCGTGTGTGTTACAGAGTGCTGGTGTCCCTCCCATCCATGCTGTTTGTCAGCGTGACACACCAGGGAAGAAGAACGACTCTGGACTGTTCCTCCATGGTGGAGCACATCAACACACACCAGGTAGGCTGGTCCTCCTCCATGGTGGAGCACATCAACACACACCAGGTAGGCTGGTCCTCCATGGTGGAGCACATCAACACACACCAGGTAGGCTGGTCCTCCATGGTGGAGCACATCAACACACACCAGGTAGGCTGGTCCTCTATGGTGGAGCACATAAACACACAACAGGTAGGCTGGTCCTCCATGGTGGAGCACATCAACACACACCAGGTAGGCTGGTCCAAACTTGAGTCACACTCAACAAGTCACAGACGTGTGTGTGTGCGTGTGCGTGTGTCTGTTTCAGAGGCAGGTGTGTATGCCAGCTGGACGTCTGCCATTCCACATTACGGCACACTTCCTCAGAGTGAGATTTGGTTAATAAAAATTAGATGTTGTAAAAAATATACAAATATTTTATATATACAAAGAAATATTTTTAGTTATGCTGTCCACTGTTGTCTTATATCAAATGTGATGAAATACTGAAGGTACGACGTCACTTTCCATGTCTTTTCATGCATCCATCTGTATCTCTCTCACACACGTTCTCCCTGTCTCTCCCTCTCATTCTCTCTTTCTCTGTCTATTTCTCTCTCTTATCGTTCTGTCTCTCCCTCTCTTTCTCTGTCTATCTCTCTCTCTATCTCTTATCTCTCTGTCTCTCCCTCTCATTCTCCCTGTCCCCATCTCTCTCTCCCTCCCTCC
Source organism: Typhlichthys subterraneus (assembly GCA_027564835.1). NCBI lineage: Eukaryota > Metazoa > Chordata > Actinopteri > Percopsiformes > Amblyopsidae > Typhlichthys > Typhlichthys subterraneus. The sequence continues at coordinate 8,916 of JAODUH010002541.1, read as the reverse complement.
CTATTTCTTCAGGGTATTCTTAGCGCTAGTGTGCGATGTGGGGACTCGTCTGAAGAAGTAAACCGGGCCTGGTCTCAGATGAGCGTCCAATGTCCTCTGCTGCTGGTGTCCACAGTGGTACAGCTCCACAATGCTACGGCTATTGTTAACAACATTGATATTTATATAACAATATATTATATGAATAGGCAGGTGGATAGTGGTGTAACCAGACCCAATATTTACTGTGTAAATATGTTCTTGACACACTCCATTGAGAAGCTTATGGAGACGTAGACCTAATTTTTAAACTATTGGGCAGCCTTTAACCAGTTGGCATTCCAACTGTTTGTATTGCCACATCAAGCTCTACCACCATTTAGAAACACGCTTGACTGCCACGTCATCATACTTTGCCACCCTGATTGGGCAGACACCCTGGCTGTGAAAACGCTAATGCGACCAGGGTCTCCAGACTATTAGAACAAGACGCAACAGAAACTAGAGAATGACTTACATGACGTCAACAAGCTGTGTGTGTGTGTGTGTGTGTGTGTGTGTAGCACTGGTGGAAGCGTCTTTCTCCAGTGCTGACATCTTTGTGGGGACGTCTGTGTGATTCAAAGTGTCTCCCAGAGCAGCTCACGGTGATGGACCGCTGTTATGAGTGGACCCACAGGTACAGTAATGTCCTTTAGTGGTGTTCAGAGTACTGTTGTATCCTACAAGCATCTGTTACTTGACAGACAACACATATATATGTACTCCTAATCTCGCCCTCTTCCGTCCATTAGCACTAGATCACATAATCCACTTGTGCTAAACGTCTGATATACCATATTTCTTCAAATACTGTGTTTACCTCAAATGCAGAAGCTAGCAGGCTTTGAGGCAGGCTTCTAACGGACGTAGGCCTTTATTTCACATTTCCTCTTATTTGTTCATACAAATTCAACATTTCCTGTAACCGTTTAAAATTTGTACGGTTTAAAAAGGTCTTGTATGTGTGATTAAAGGACGACTATGCAATCTCGAGTGTTTCTCCGCATACTGCAAAATGATTTGAATTTAAAATACATTTTATGTGAGTGTGATGCTGCTGTAGTCTAACCTGGTGTGACCAGAACATATTGACTTTGTGAATAGGTCTGGCCACGCTCCATTGGAAAGTGTTTGCAGTTGTTTCCTCCTACTTTGCCTCTGGTTAATAGAGAAACTATTGGACAGCGCTGAACCAATCGGTGTTGCTACAACTGTTTTGACCGCCTCATCTAGCTCTACAACCATTTTGAGAGACGCTTTACTTCAACGTCATCTCACTAACCTCCATTTGCTTCAATGAATATGAATATCAATGGTCAAAGTGAAATTGTTGCTTCGAGTTAGTTCTATGGTCATAATATGTGTGTCTTAATATCTTTTTTTGCAGTGCATTTTTATACAATAATGAATTTCATCTGAGAGACCTTAGAGAATATGAAAAACATTGTTGTGCTTTGTTTTTCTTCCGGTAGAGGTTTCCTGAAACTAAAGCACATTTAGGTGTGTTCCCTCGAGCCTATAATCCATGTCTGTGAATCTGTCCCTTTCTGATATCAACCAGGGGTCATCCACACAACGTTAATGCTCTACTGGCTCCCTCTACAGGTCAGTGCAGGAAGTGCTCTTCCCTGTGCCTGCCGCTCCAGCCCTGGTCCTGGCTGCCTGCCTGCTGCAGGCCTGGGGGTGCCAGGAGGCGAGCAGGGCCTCCAGGCCCTGCCTGGATGTGCTGAGGCAGGGGGAGGACACACTGCGTGGACAGGTGAGGAGGCACTGTCTCCCCACCAGGGGGCGCACACACACACCAACTGTGAAAAGCACCAACGTTAAAAAGGTGGAATCAGCGATATGGTCGAAACATTGTTGATATGTGAACCAACTCGATGCGACACAACAAAACCACCGCAAAACAAAACTTCAGCCAGTGTCACAGGCGGCTCCCTCAGAAGCCCAGGTGCTGCGGAGGCATGGCGGAGGCAGCGCCTAGACAGCTACATCTGTCACGCCGGTGGGGAACGATAAGACCCAATCGCACGACAATAGCTCGAGCAAAAGCAAAGTTCATCATAGAAATAAATTCAAGGACAGGACATACAGGTAACGCACGGATATTACATGACAACGATCCGGCAAGAACGCGAGAAAACAAAGCTGAAATACAGGGAAACAGGACAGGCCACTGGACAGGTAATAACAAGGATGAGGTGAAACCAACAGACAACACGAGGCATGCACATGGACCAATAAATCACTAGAGAACATCTTTTTTTTTTTAAATAGTTCACAAGTGTAACTGCCCCATAAATTGTGCGTTTTGAGCTGTAAACTAAATAATAGGACTGCACTGTGATGAGACACATACATGCAGGTGTTAATATTGATAACATTTCTGTTTATACAATTCAAAAGAGAACAATATTTTCATAGCTAACGTTTCAGCCATAGATGAATCAAATAACTCGGGGAAAGTACCAGGATGTGAGCAAGTAAAGACTCCTGTAACCTTCACTATGAAGGCATGTGACAGCTGACATTGAAAGGGCAACACTTTCTCATTCCCAACTCATCAAAAATTGCAGCTTGGTCAATGGCCTTTCTCGTCAATTAATAGATAGACAGGGTGTTGGACTTCCAGTCGGAAGGTTGTGGGTTCAAACCCCGGTGACCTACCTACCTGGTCGCACCTTGCATGGCAGCAATCACCATCGGTGTATGAATGTGTGTGTGACTCGATGAATGTGAGGCGAAATACTGTAAAGCGGTTTGGATGAAAGCGCTACATAAATGCATTCCATTCCATTTACCATTATTACGTCATGACAAACAGTGTCCAAGCTGGCTTTATTTACATTGTTAGAAGAAATATATGTACATAAGCACCAAGAGAATATTGTGAAACACCATATGAGTCAAGTGTAGCACCTGGGGAAAAAAATGTACCACGGATTGCCTGAAAACAAAGTACATTTTACCACAAACAGTTAGCTGCAGAAATATTGTTGCACCCTTAGATTCATGAAGGGTATTTGGGAATTAATGTAATGTACTCAAAATACCCATTAACACCCCCTTAGAGAATTAATGGGCAATAGTATGGTGAAACACCTAGTGGGGCATTGTATTATGTTAAAGGTGCTAATACACTGTTATTGTATGAAGAAGAAAAAAAGAAAAGCTTTTAAAAAGAAAGTTGTTTTTGTTTTGACCATGAGTTCAATTAGCCTATCAGCAAGCTTTTTTCTGAATTACTGACTCAACCTATAAATCATTAGGAGTATCTGATTGGCTGAGCATTCTGGCAGGTGCTGGTTCGTGTTCTGGCTCTGTGTGTTACTGACCTTCTGTCAAGCCTCCTCTGTCCTCAGGTAACACACAAATACACGCACGCACGCACACACACCAAACACAGGTAACCAATCATGTCAGGTAACACACAAACGCACGCACACACACTAAACACAGGTGACCAATCATGTCAGGTAACACACAAACACGCACGCACACACACTAAACACAGGTGACCAATCATGCCAGGTAACACACAAACACGCGCGCACACGCACCAAACACAGGTGACCAATCATGTCAGGTAACACACAAATACACGCACGCGCGCACACGCACACGCACCAAACACAGGTGACCAATCATGTCAGGTAACACACAAACACGCACGTATACCAAACACAGTTGACCAATCATGTCAGGTAACACACAAACGCGCACGCACGCACGCACACGCACCAAATACTGGTGACATGTTGTCTCTCAGCCACATGGGGTCCCATATTTGAATTGTGTGCGTGCGTGTGTGTTGTGTGTGTGTGTGTGTGTAGGACGAGGACAGCCATCGGAGGTCCAAGGAGCTCTGTTCAGACCTTTTGACAATGTTGGTCGATTCTCCTGATTGGCTGCTCATCTTTACATCTCCGTCATCTGGTAAAAAAAAATGCCCAACGTGATTACATGACTTGAATGTATTAGAATACCTTTTAAGCGCTATACAAATTAAATGTATTATTATTATTATTATTAACATAAGGGTAACCAGTATTGTCGCCCATAGATTGTTGTAGTTTAAAGTGTAACTGCACCCTAAAATGTGTTTTTTTTTTTTTTTTTAGCTGTAAACTAAGTATTAAGATTGAACTGTGATGAGACACATCAATGCTGGTGACAAAATTCATATTTTTCAAAAAATCTGCATTTTATGGGGTGAAAATGAAACTACACTTCATATCCGTTAACGTTAATGGGGGGGTCCTCCTGCTCAGCCCCTCCCCTACTCAGCTCCTTGATGTTTTAGCATTTTTATTATGCAGCGGGTGGAGTCAGGCTCAGAGCTGGGGTGCAGTTAAACTGATCACTTTTTATCATGTATTATCTCCTGTTCACATTATAGGGCCACCCAGATTAAATGCACAATGATTGTCTCGTTTAGGTTTTCTCCCACCAAAACAATACTGTAGCTAACGGCATTTTGCGTATTTACGTTTAACGTCTCTTCTGAAGAAGTAATATTAAATGAATAAATAATATATAACATACTGTAGACTAGAGCTATATGGTATGTAATAATACACCTATTTTCTGATAACTAGTCCTGCTAGTTTGATCAAGGGGATGGAATGGTTCACCGATGGTTGTACATTTATTCCCATGTCTCCTAGATCAAGGCCTGTACCAGACAGTTGGCATGGTAGCACCAGATGAGCTGGTCAGCCTCATGCCCTTTGCCTTCTATAGGTGAGATGCTTCCTGAAATGTCTCCAAACAACGCTTGTTCTCCTGCATGTTTTGAAGCTCCATAGTGCCATCAAATAAATCAAATAGTGTAGTCCTAGTTTTGGGTGCTGCCCGTAAACACGGCTCCTATCCCGTCCAGGGCATAGTTAAAGGTGGAGTCAGCGAATGTACTAGGGCTGGGATATATACCGGTATATCGGAATTTTTCCAAAAGATATATGATTAGACAATATCGTTTATATCGATATAGTTATATTATTTATTTATTATTTATTTACTAATTTCTTTTTTGATTTGTTCGTCTCTCCCTCCGAGCCTGCACTTGGCCTGAGGAGTGGAGTCAGGAGTGATAGGAATAATTGTCTATCATAAAAACGTAGACCAGTCGTCGTTGGATAGCGTTGAAACCACAAAGCAGGCTTTAATAATACAATGGTGCGCAGCAAGGGAGAAACATGTGGCTTCTCAAGTGAAGCTCCACCAACACATCTGAGGCAACAAAGGCATGTTTTGCAGTTTTGTACAGCATGAAACAAAGGGAGACAAAGGGTCATTGCCACCCCCATAGGTAAATGTTAATTTGGTTGTGTCCAGGGGTTTCCTGTTACTTCTCTATGCCTGAAGGATTTAGCCCACTTTATAGAATATACCAATATACGTTGTGTATCGGTATTCTACCTAAATATATCGGGATATTATTTTTGGTCTATATCGCCCAGCCCTAGACTGTAGTCTAATACACTTTTTGCTTTGTCTGGAGGAATCTTCCTGCATGATGCGCCACAGCACCACCAAATAAATCTATCTTATAATTCCCAGACATAGTTTTTGTGTAGGCTATTGCCGATACAGCTTTCATCCAATCCAGTCATATTCCGGTCTATGTGTGTGTAGAAAATAAACTATACCTCACGATACACAAATTGTGTTACGTCTCCACAGCCAGTCTCACAGCTCCAACGCTCTCAAATGCTAGAACAAAATAAAATCGGTTGACCTTTATGATGGCTAGCATCTAGCATCTACAGTACTAGGCTTGAATACAGAGCACCAATAAAGCTAAAACATGGTGTATTCATAAACTACTTTCCACAATCCCCAAGGCAACCAATATCAACATACAGCATTTCTTAGTAATTGGAAACTTAATTCAACATACAAAGTAAATAAAACCTATTTTTACCCATGAAAACAATGTTATAATTTATATTTTTACAGAGCTGATAACCAGTCCACCTACCACAGAGTTTTGTTTTGATCGTGTTCAAACATCAACAATCTTTCTTCAGAATGACTGATTCCATCTTTGTGTGTGTGCCTGCGTGCGTCCGTCCATCTAGCATTGTGCTTGAGCAGAGTGCCGAGCTAATAACGAGGGCGACCAGGTGTCCAGGCTTTCTCTACACCGCTGTGACCTGTTATGTAGGTCTGCTGGATCTCTTCCTGGACGGACACACACTTTGTCCAATCACAGCAGATGATGGCAGTCAGGTGACCACACTGGGCCACACTCTACAGTACTCATGCTGCATCTGACTTGTAGTAGTAGTTGTGGTGGTAAGAGCCAGCCAGAGCCATGTAGAAGAGAGTCACGTCAACTCCGTTCACTCCATTAGCAAATCGGATCAAAACGGTTCCCAGAAGTTAGCCGCTTAAAAGTACTTTAAGTATTTAAGTAAGTAAGTATTTCATTGTAAATTAAAATGTATGATTTTTTTGAGTATTATCTGTATTTATGTATTCAAATTGCCCAACAAGCACTTCCTGGAGCTGTTTTCTGTCTCCATGAACCATGTGACTGTTACTGGGACTCTCTCTTCCATGGCTCTGGTAACAACAGTAGTAGTAGTAGTTTTGGACAAGTTACTCGGGAATAGTAATAAGTTACTATTTACTTTTTACTCCTTCAAAAAGTAATAATATTACTTTACTTATTACTGGGTATTAAAAGTAATTAGTTACGTTACTAGTTACATTACTATATTACTTTCACCATCACTGCCCTGCCTCGCCCCTTCAGAAAAATGACAACCTGTGTAGCCAGCTCATTTTATAATTGATAATCTTTATTGGAACAATAATGAAGCTTAGGAGTCAACAATCAGCCAAAGTGAAAACATTGCAGCCTCTCAAACCAGATGATTGACAGGTTGACAGGTATTTTTGTCAAGTTAGCCTACCCTAAGTTTGCTAGGACCAGAAAACTTTTTCTTGTAATGCAGCATTACTTGGATTAGTAATTGTAATATTATTTCTGTTTTGGAAAAAGTAATTATTTACACTACTAGATACTGGAAAAAGTAAAAATATACAGTAACTAGTAACTAGTTACTACCCAACACTGAGTAGTAGTAGCAGTAGTGGAGATGAATCAGGCCCACACATTACCCTGACGTCATCTATTATCATCAGACATCTGAGGTTTTGAGAAGCGCCCGAAGGTTTCTACTGAAGACGATCTCCGAGACATCTCCAAGTGGTCTTTCCTCCTGCCAGCTCAGACAGGTAGCACAATAACACACGAGACTGAATATCCGCACGGCTGTGATCCGGTCGTAGGTACGAGGCCGCAGATCATCTCACACTGCTGGAAAGTTTATTATATATTAAAATAGTCTATATGTTGATAATGGTGGTATTATAATAATAATAATAATAATAATAATATACAAAACATGTTTAGTTTTTACATGCATCTACTGTACAGTGCAACATTGTCTGTTGTTTCTTCCATGCAGCTGGAGACCCAATGTGCACCTCTGGATGTGGAGGTTGCTTCTGCCCTGTCGTTGCTTCAGGAGCCCAACACCCTGAGCCAGGAGATGGACTTCCTCTGAACATCTTCTGCTGCGCCAGCCTAACCTCTCCACCCTGGGAGCTCATTGACTCTCTAGCGGCCTGACATTACTACATCTAATGTTAATAATAATTTTTAAATGGAACAGAACAATAATATACTGTGTTATAGGATTTGTTTCAATATTGTAAATTAGAATGGAACAAAATGTGGGTGTTGAAAGAACAGTGATTATATGATTGAGCCATTCTTCATGCAGTTTTATGTTTAGAAATGTTAATTTTCAATGACTCATTTACAATAAACAATATTGTGTCATGTTCAGATGGCGATCAGATATCCTGTGCCTGTAATTCATCAAGCACAATACACACATATGAGCTAGTTTCACCATGAAATAATTGCAATATACTGTATCTTCATGGCAAAGGAAGAATTACAAATATGAGAAACTCTATCCTTGAAGATGGATATATGCATTTAAATGCATTTGTCTTGCTGAACAGAGCAAAGCCTTGTTTAGAAATGACAACATGCAATCAACCAATATGTGGAATATGGACGTATCTTTTTATTTTTTTCAAATGGAGCAATCACAGGTCTTTGCATATATGAAAATAGAATGTATGTAACAAGTGGAAACATAACTATCAGGCTAATCAATCCATATATACCTTGCTGTGTGTGATTTAAAATTTTAAAGGTATAATCTGCTATTGTAGGCTAATATTACTTTTGTCAAATTCACTAAATATCGCATATCACTAGCTTACCGTTCTCTGTGCGTGCCGAAAAGATAATACTACACAGCCCTGGCTCCGAACACAAACATAATGGGGAACAACGTTCAATGTTTGGGGCAGAGCTTCAAAGGGAGTTTGTTTTTATTTTAGCTCAATGATAGCAAGCTTTCTCCAGAATGATTAGAAATGTGTATTTGGACACATTCACAATTTTCACACGTGAAAGCCTGTAATGCTTCATATTTACATTAATCATAAGTTAATTATATGATTTACAAACTAATTTGCTAATAATATTTACAGCAATGGAAAAAAAACGCCTTTATTTCTTTTATTTATTTATTTAATACATTTTTATGTCCTGAACAAAGCAGGACCTTAAGACGTTTAGAAATCTCTTGTATCTTGAACCCATATATGAGAGGATTAAACACAGGGGGAATTACAATATACATAACAGACATAATCATACGACCAATATGTGGTACATCAGATTGTAGTCTACTTTGAATTACTTCAAACATCATAATAATGACAAAGTTAATAAAAACTATCAGATGAGGAAGACATGTTCTGAGAGCTCCTCTCCTAAAGCCCTGGGAACTTCTCAGA
>JAODUH010002540.1:0-11959 GCA_027564835.1 Typhlichthys subterraneus | reverse complement strand
GCAACATTACATTTTATTTATTAAAATTAATATTATTACAGAGAGTAAAGTACCGAAAAAGGTACCGTTTAGGTACCAGTACCGAATTTGAGGTACCGGACCGGCACCGGTATCGATTCAAATGTGAACGGTACCCAACCCTAGGTGGAGGGAGCCATGGCACACACAGGGCTTCATTAACAACCACTGGACTCATGTTTCCAGCCAATGTCCATTCACATCATCTGGCTTATGCTGCGCTCACATGGATCACAGCCTATGAACAAGGCAGATTGCACAGCAGAATACACTTTCTGGGTGGCGCGGCAAAAGAGACCGACGAAAGGCAGTTGCTACAGTGATGTCGCACTGTTTACAAATAGTTTGGTAAAAATACACTCAATGCAGTTATTTAGTGGCAAATGTTGCGTGCAGTTATTTCCGTATTGTCTCTAGTATTAGCTTCTCGTTGTCGACATTTTCTCTGTGTGTGAGAGAGCTACGAACATCCGGGAGGATGGCAATGTAAAAACATTGAAACTTTGGACGCATGCCATCTTTTTGCTGGCCACAGCTAACTTTTCCATCCTGCCCTCGTCCACTAGCATGATATCCAGTTGGAATGAGTTCCATGAGTTCCATGTGAACGCAGAGTGCCTAGTCTGCAGCCCATGGCTGACGCGTTTCATGGATACTAGTTATAATAATAATTGTAAAAATGGAAAACAAATGTGGAACAATGTAACTTTCATTCCGAGGACATGTAACATGTGATTCTAAGGTGTATGACACCAGACCATACGTGAAGCCAGTTCCTTACCTGCCCCTGGCAGTCTAGTACAGCCTGCTCTAGCTGAGCATCTGCTACTGCCACTCTCTGCAACACCTCCTGGTGGGCGGCCTGGGCACTGCTCAGGCTTCTCCTCAGTTCGCTCAGCTAACAGTCACGGTGTAAACAAATTAAATGATCAAAATGCACCATTTACAAAAATAAATATGCATATAACCAAACACACCGCGTCCATAATGGATAAGCAGTCATGATGGATGGGTAATACAAATAAAAACTGGAAAATATTGAAGGTGAGGTGCTTATTGTTAATACCTGTTCGTCCAGAGACACCAGCGATTTGCTCTTCTCCTCCACTAGCTCCTGCTTCTCCTTCTCTACCTTGAGGAGCTGGAGCTCCAGCAGGTGGCGCTGCTCCTCTGCCTGGCTGACACGGGCCTCGATGGAGGAGTGCACCTGCTCCGTCACCTGCAGGGCGGAGGGAGGGGTCAGTGTGTGGTGGTCCCACTGGGACTTGATAGGGGTCGTGTACACCGCATATTCCATTTGGATATTCTAAATTCACCCATTACTCCACATTTGGCCATTAAGATGCGAGATATTCCAATATTATTTGGGATATTGGTCTCCAGTGTGGATTTTACCACAGTTTGTGATACACGCTCTGTTTACAATCAGCTGTGTGCCAAAAGGTATATTGATGCAATGAAGGAAAACCCCATGGGCCTTTACACAGTGTTTTACAACAGCTACATGTAATTATTAGTGGAATATTCATTTTTATTAGCCATGTAAACAGCTTACTAGGGAATAGTGGCATTTTCATAATAGGGGTGAAACCAGAATATGTTGTGCATGTAAACGCAGTGATCGTCATGACGACCAGAGCCTGTAGCACCCTCCACCTGTCTCTCTCTGTCCAGGGACTCCTCCAGGCTCTGGGCCATGGCCCTGTACTGTTCTATGCTGGAGGTGGCCACCGACAGCGTCTCAGACAGCTCCTCAGCCCGGGCCTTGGCCTGACGCAGGCAGCTACGGAGCTCCTCGCTGTCCTGCTCTGAACCCTGGAGGCCTGGAGGAGGAACAACAACAACACACTGCTGCCGTTACTTGATACCAGGAACACAATTAGGCTACACCCACCATTTTCCCCCCATAAACGTTTACAGAGAGACATTTCATTTGGCTCTTTACAAGATGCGTTTGGGACAAACATCTGCAATGAGGCCAGTGTGGTTTCTCATTGGGAACATAGTATAAGTGTAAAAACAATTAGGGACATGGGATAGGCGGGTGACAAAAACATCAACTTGTGTGTTAGCACATTAGCATGTGTGTCTTGGCTGGCCTGGCCTGCAACTGGAGGCCGTCTCGGCACAGCTCTGACCTGGGTAGCGCCGGGTGGGCGCGGACGCCAGGTGGTGCGTGTCTGCACCACCTGCGTGTCCTTGCTGCGTCCTCAAGGCGTGGACCTCCTGCTGTGCAGCGCTCAGCTGCTCTCTGGTCTTCTGCTGCACGGCCACGTGCGCCTCCAGCTGCCGCGTCATGTCCAGCAGCTGGACCTGGAGGGGAAGGTGGGGTGTGGGGGTGGGCGCACGTTAACACGAGCGAAACGCTTTCTGTCACAACAAACAACGTTTGGGGTTTTATTGTACCCGTCTTTTTAGTGCAACACGCAAGAGTCCGACCGCATCGGGCAAGTGCACTCACTTCCTGGTTCCTGGTCTGTAGGTGGCGCTGTTCCACCTCTTGCTCCAGCCTCTTCTGCAGCTGAGAGATCTCCCTCTCCTGCTTCTCCACCAGGCTGTCGAGACGCTGCCGCGCGTTGCTCTCCGAGCGCTCCAGAGTGGCCTAGAGCACGGTGGAGATGGACTTAGACCACACACACACAGGTCGTGTGTGTGTGGTGTGTGCGTGTGTGTGTGTGTGTGTACCTGGATTGTCTGGAGGTTGCTGAGCAACAGGTTCTGGCTATGTTGTTGGCCCTGCCTGGCCTCCTTCTCCTGCATTAGCCTGGACTCCACCAACGTCAGCATGTCTCTCTCCTTACGCAAGCTCTCAGCGCGGCCCTGGGGGGGGGGGGGGGCACAGCGCAGCCATTCACACACGCGCCCACAATACAGCAATGTGTGCATGCCCTGCTGGGTCTCCTGTGCAGGCTGCTGCAACGCCTCATTCTGACATCGTCCCATGTGTTTCTTTTCATTACAGAGACAAGCTAGAGATTCCTGCCTGTGGGGTATTATGACGCGCACACACACACGCACCTCAGCCATGGAGAGTTTCTCTTGTGCGACTCGAAGCTCCTGAGTCAGGGTGTGGATGGTCTGCTCACTCTTTTGGGAGGCAGCGGCCATTTTCTTTTCCTTATCTCGCAGGGAGGCAATCTCCTTCCTGTAGCCTTCTACGTTATCCTGTAGCATCTCGTATCTACAGTAGTGTCAACATGGGAGTTGGGATAAAAGCGGGGGAGGGTGGGGTTTGTTACCTGCCTTCATCCCAGAATAGTCGCATAGGGTTGTCACACAGACCATAGATTAAATGGAAAGAGTCAGTGTGATGCTCATATACATGTGCTGCCATCTAATGGTTAAAGGAGGAATAATCCAAGCCGGGCAGTGGCAGCTATCAACACAATTAAATTCTGAAAAAGCGAGCAATAGGCTTTGTGTACTGTACATCTGGGTTAAAGGTTCCTCTAGTATTACCTTTTGGAGGCAAACTCCAGCTGGGTGGAAACCTTGGCATTCTGGGAGTGGAGGTGAGACAGCTGCTCCAGTAGTTTGTCATTCTGCTCTGCCAGAGCCTTATCACTTTCAACTTGCTCCTTTTTATAGGTGGAGAACACTTCCTGCAACTGAAGACCCAACACAATAACCCTGCTGCAGACACACAAGGTCTAGGCTGTGCGTTTGGCTGTCCCGTGAGCTATCGGTTTATCCAAATAATCCAGTGAATAAAAAAACACTCCAGGGTTCAGAAAAAGAACTGTATTTTCACTGCTAATTTCATTGAAAGTTTAACAGACTTGCTGATGAGACAGACTATGTTTTTTTGGACAAAATGGCAGATAGGGAGGAGCATAACGGTCACTTGTGATTGGTCAGACTGCATGTCAATCAAAACTACAGCGATGTTGAGTTGCTTGGCACTGGACTTTGCGTTGGTGTCAAGTTACCCTATTTCATTCAGCTATGAGATTAATGTAATTAATATTGAGTACACACAGTAATTCACAGCTAGTATTAATACATTACGTCACACAGTGTATCGACAATGTCTCTGGATTGTAGAACATAATGCCAAGGAGGCTGAGCTTGCATTAACGACCATGTGTGACATTTCCATCTAACGCACAGGCTTACCTGTCGCAGAGCTGCCTTAGCCTCCAACGCCTCGGCCGTGTCCGTTGCCATGGAGACCAGTGCAGTAGGAGTCCCAGCGGTGGGGGTGGTGGCCGGAGAGCGGCGGGGGGTCGAGGTCAGGGCGACCTCCTCGGGCACTGGGTGGTGGGGGGGTGGGGGAGGAGCAAAACCTACACTCAACACATTGGCTGCGTCGACATGAGGGCGGTCACAAAGTTGCATCGTCATGTTTGTGGGGTCTAGCAATGCACCCTTACCCTGGTGTAGGTGTTGACACACACACACAGTAGACTCCTATCAGCATCCATAACCTGCATGTTAAGCCCAGTGATACGCCTAATAAAGCCATTTCAGTCAATGATAATGGATGGGGGAGATGAATGCCCAGGCTCCTTACCTTGCTGAGGGAAGCTGACCCCTGTTGCCTGAGCCAGCAGCACACGGTACATGTCCCTCTGCCTCACTATGGACTCAGTCAGCTGCATGTGCTGGGAGCGCTGCTCCCTCAGCGCTCCCAGCTCCACCTGGGCCTTCTCCAGACACTGGGCCATCTCACTGCATCTAACAGGTGCACAACTGTAGGGTCAGTGGGAGTTCAGGCCAGACATGGCTCCAACACTGGTTTCTGGTGTGCTTACCAATACACGTACTAGCAACACTTTAACATCACTGCATGCATATGCAGCACCTGTTTAACAGGACTAATTGATAACAATACGCCATGTAAGTAGCCTTTTCAGTGAGATGAATGAGGCAAACAGGTTTGCTCTGCGCGTTTTATTTTTATTAAGATATTGATGCTCAGTGTGAATGTCGAGTAGCCTACTTCTGACATCTTCCTCTGGCACCAATTAGAATGGACAATCCTACAGACAGTTTACCACTATCAGCTACCGTTACTAGATTCAAATAGAAAGGTACGAGTGAACGTCTTTTGCGGCATACAGGTAAATATAGGCATATATGATCGGTAACGTAACCCACCATATTAGACAGACTGCTTTAGGCATTTTAAGCATGTTTACCCTAGCTATCGGTAGCCACCCTACCTACCCCATGTCATAATGTGCGATGAATGATGATTGAGGCTTCTTACTGTAGGCCTACATCCGTTTCGGAGCACCAGAGGAACAATATTTAAATTGCCATGACCGCCCTAGACTCAAGGGTATTTTTTTTTCCAGTAAAGGCTCCAGTGATCCTGTCCATAAAAATACATATCTGGCCTTATTTTTCGCCATGTTGTTCCTCGTTAATATTAAATGTTCTGGCAAACTGCTTCCTGTTTACACCGGTACGCACGTGCCCAGTAGCCTACCTGACTGGTTATGTCAACATTTCCATGCAACACGGGTAGTAGGACTATCAGAGATAAGTCCTTATACGGAGCTGAAACAGTCATCTGGATGTAGTATTTTTAACCACAATTTTAAAACTAAAACGTACAAGTCTTCAACTCTCTTCCCTGTTTTGTCCATGTGTCTGTAGCCTGGAATTCATTCCACAACTGCCAAGGCCTCGTTTGAACAAAATAAACATTACTCCGACTTGAATGCAGTCTAATCGCCTCACGCTGCGCATAATTCAACCACGGCAATGAAAAAAATCAGTCCGTCTGTATCCAGAGATTTTAGAGGTACTCGCCCGTAGTACATTTATAATACCGTATATCTGAGCCCGGCTCCGGCCCAATTTAATCCCTGGTAATAGATATATTTGTGTGTGTGTGTGTGGGTGTGTGTGTGTGTGTATATATGTATATATCTATATATATCTATATATCTATATCTATCTATCTATCACCAGACTATAAGTCAGTTTCACTCCCCTTCGCCAGGCCTCATAACACTGCTGCTGCTTATGTTGACTTGATGTATTCAATGCATACAGTACTAAATGCACACATGTACTCACTTGGTGCTAGTGGCCTCAAACTCCTCCTGCTCTTGGGCGTCGCCTAGCTCCCTGAGGGCCACTAGTAGGCGCTGGTTCTGCTGCTGGAGCTCTGCCATGCTGCGGAAGGTCACCAGGTGGTGGCTGATGGCCTCGGAGGAGCTGCTGATGTCGGCCGAGCTCAGCTGGTCTTCCTGCAACACGTGGTTCCCACGAGCCTCCTCCAGCTCAACCAACAGCACACGGACCTGGTGGCAGGTCACGAGACACACGCTCGCGTCATACACCCCTTCAAGGTCAACGCTTACGTTGTGGGTGCTTATTGGGATCCTATGTGCCTCTATACGTACCTACAAGGTAAATACATTCCTGGATTGCATTTGTCTTGAAACTGAATTCTACTGTTGCATGCTACTCTGAATGTACTGACAAACCATTTAACAGGGGGTTTTAAAATGATGAACACAACTTCAAAGCAGTATGGCAACGTTACAATTGCACAACAAGTTACAAACGGTTTAATGACTTCTACTGTGTGAGGAAGCAAACTCTACCCTAACAACTACTCTACTCTACCTCTCTCTTTGTGGCTGCAAGGATGTGGCGATTTCAAATGCGGTCCATCATTTTTGAAAAACCCTGTATGTGTGTGTGAGAAGAGCCCCCACCTGCTGGGCCATGTCTGCCAGCTGCAGCTCAGACCTCTGGCTCTCCCTCTCCAGGACAGACACTCGCTTGTTGGCTTCATCAGCCTCCCTTTGCAGCCGGTGGACCTCCTGGGACCAATCAGACAACACCCATGTCACACCAGTGAGTAGGCTTGTCACGATAACTCTTTTTTGTTGGCCGATTAATTGTCCAAGAAATAACCGCAATCAACAATATTATTGTTTTTTTTTTTAAGGGCAGACAAGAAAAGACACGGGTGGAATGACTATATAGGGCTAATCCAAGCGAATGACGTATTGATGTGCCCTACACCAGCGACCATGATTTTGTCCAGACGGAGCAGTAACATAATAGAGTATTTTAGGATGAAAGTGACGCAGTTCATATGTTTGGGAGTTCGTAGACTATGTGGGTAAGCAGTGTGCCTTATAAAGCGAATCAACATTTTTATCATTAAGAAACAGCAAAATGTCAATTTACTATAATCATTTCAGGCTTCAGTGACATATTCCATATTTTCTGTAGACCGGTAGATATTTTAACCAGCAGCAAAATTATGAGGCGAGTTAAGAATTGGCTAATGTTCCTGGTGAACGTTTGCTTTGACCTTGAATGTTGAACTTTTTGTGTAAACATTCCAAACATATTAGACTGAAACTGTCACCCTTCGTCCAGCGTCAATGTGTGTTCGTTGAGAACTACCTCTTCAGTTTGCTGCGAACTCAAGCAAACAGAAAAATGTTTGCCAATTCTAAACGCACCTCTGTTCCGCTATTGTCATGTGACATGAATTATTCGTTGTGATTGGTTACACTAGTATCATTACTAGGCAAAGTAGGTAGCCTACAAACAAAGCGAATAAAACAAATGCCGTATTTTTGCATTTATTCTTCTAGATGTAGTTAGCTATAATTATGCAGTCGTCAGGAAAAACACCTTTACCTAAACAATTCAATATCCATTGGCCTTGAGGACCACGTATCAGCTGTCGCTGTCTGCTGTGTGTGTGTGAGCGAGAGAGAGCGATAGAAACGAGCAGAAGAGAAAAGCACAGGAGCAGCGCAGCACTTAACTTATGTGTTAAGTCAGCAACACACATGTAAATACAGTATTAACGCGGTCAGAAAAATGATCGAGGTCATTTTCATATATCACACAATAAGGCAATATAGTGATTATCGCGACAGGCCTACCGGTGAGAATAAATGAGAGTGCTCCCCGTTACAACGGCATTGTGCAGTATAAACATAATATCAGGCATGTTCTAGCCAGTTATATAGAATCATGACTATTATATGACAAGAAGTCATGTGAGCAACAAAGTAATTACAATATTGTAACAGTGGGATCAATGACATGATTGGGAAAGAGAGCGTGGCTGAGCTAATAAAATGTTTTATTTTCAATTATAAATAGTAGTGCATTTCTACTTCTACAATATATATATCCATGGCACTTTCTGTAAAAATATATAATGGGAGGCTTATTTAGGCTATAAGATTATAGGGTATGCAAGTAGAAACACCTTTGTACCAAAACCATACTGATCCGTGACGTCTAAACAGAGGTATCAGTGCACTGTTACACCCCTAATAATAAGTAATCCATAGGCTCATTCACAGACAAATGACAGTTGAGCAACCCACCTTGACAGCTTGCTCCAACTTGGCGGAGAGACTTGCCACAGACTTCTGCATGCGCTCGTGTTCATCGCGCTGGCGTTTGAGAATGGGGGCCTTGGCCTCCACTTCCTGCACAATGTCGTCCAGGTACTTGTTGACTCGCTTGTTTTCCAAGCGCTCCAACTGTAGATGTTCCTGGCTCTCCAGATATGCAGTGTACAGCTGTTAAAAGATAAGACAGACACAAGTGTTCTTGATGACTAAAAGAAGTCTAAGAACCATCACTCCTATTATATTTTCATTATCACTTAAAGGCAAAACAAAATATTGACCGAAATAAAATAAAAATTCCCAATGCCATAAGTGTACTTGTCCATTATTTTTCAACTTCCATGGACCCCAAAAAGAATAGCCATCGTTACAACGTTAGCTAACAGGGATCCTAATAAAAGTTATTGTTTTAGTGTAATCTGTAGCAGCTTCTTAACCATAGGCTAGAGACTCCTGACAACCAATCAGAATGCCACACCTCAGTCAGCTTCATGCCAGGTTTAATCTTGGCTATGGCGGCTGCTGTCGGAGACATGGTGGTCACCTGTCCCTCTGTCCGCAGTGAGGCTGCACCAGCAGGACCTGAACACACAACCATGGAGCTCAGGTCAAAGGCCATATCCTCAACCAAACAAGCTATGTAGCTCCCTGTACAGCGCCCTAACAGACCTCTGTGTTTAGCGTCTGACAGCAGGTCGTTGGCATTATCCAGCTGTTTCTCCAGACTCTGGATCATCTCCCTCAGCTCAGACACGGTCTGGTCCTTGGCACTATCCATCTCCTGCAGCTTCTCTTCCAGGGCTCGGTTTGCTATAGAAAAGATGTTATGGCATCATTATCAGTTGCACAAACCACACAATCACATCTATACATAAAGATACATTCTATACACCACTTATAGTGCACTGCAATGTAATCTCCGCCTTTTGTGATTGTACCATCATTTACAAACACATTAAAGGGCGGCGTCAGCAATGTTGGTATAAAATGTGTTGTTACTTGAACACATTCCCTTCTTCGTTTGTTTTGCCACAACTAGCTGAGCCCCTGAATTTAATCAACTTAATAATAATGACTTAATAATAATGCCCGCTATTTGGAATATGTTGAGAAAAAAAAAAAAGAGGGGATATTGAAATGGAGGAGACGTGACCGCGGGTGACACAAAAATAAACTTGAATGAACAAGGGCTGTCTCCTCGAAAGGACTATATTCTTGATTCTACAGAGCAGTCGTCCTAAATGCACAATATTACATTAATAATCACTGTGCCATTGCAGTAGGCATGCCATAAAATATAGGGCACGCACTATAATACATTAATTTATATTATTAACTTTAGAAATCTATATTCAGTTATATTTTCAGTAATTCGGCTGGTTCACACAGCTTTTAGAATATTAGACAAGGAGAGACCTACAATGGATTGAACTGATCTGCAGCAACGGAGGAAAAAGCAGAAGAATATACAACACACTGCAGGTCAGTTGGCATTAAAGAATGGATTGGCTGCAATATTTTAAGCAGTTCTATGCTGAAATCAACAGGTTGTTCTACTGTTAACGGTCTGCATTTTGCACCAAGACCATATGTGGCACAGTTGAGCACAGGCCGTGCTTTGCAGCAGCCGTGCACGACATGGTGCACATGCGGTATTCAACATTGTTGCGGGCACTAATGTAACACTGTACCTGTCAGTGCTCTGCCCACTGTACGCGACCCAAGCTGTTTATTCAATGTATTTGTTCATGTATTTTCAAATAGTTGTACTCGCATTGGCCGATGATCTAAACAAAGTACTTTGTATCGGCCTTTAAAAAGTTCTATCGGTGCACCTCTACCTTTGATCACGCTGAAACGAGAGAATGCACTCTTTATTCAGGAGCATATAACATGGAATACTTGTTGTTAGCACTTTGAGGAGGCCTCACCTTCTCCTGCGTCTTTCTGTAGCTTGTGCAGCTCTTCTACTGCACGACTCAGCTGCTCACTCTTAGCCTCCGAATCTGCTGATGCTCCCTGCACACACAAGCTCTGTGTCAGAGCTGGAACACGCCTGCGCCCTGTGCGTGAACATCTATGTATGCACGTATGTATGTGTGTGTGTATTATAATGCATGCCATCTGTGTGAAAAAGCTCTTCCTACAGACCTTGTACAAGTCGCGCAGCTTAATGTTGGCATTAAGCTCATTCCTTAACTTCTCCTCCACGCTGGCATGTTGCTCCTTATCCTGGAAGCAAACAGTCATGGATAGGAGGAACTTTGCTATTTAAAAACCTTCTGCACAGAACGCACAGCTTGCATAAGTTGTAAGTGCAAAGTTCAAATGTCAACAAGGATGTCAAATACATACTTCTTTCAGTTTGTTAATCATGTCCTCAGTTTGCCTCTGAAGGTTTTCGTTTGAAGACTTTAAGGTGAAGACTTGGTCTTGCAGTCTTTTCAGCTGGAAATCAAAAACAGAAAGCATGAAACCCATGCAGTAGCTTCATGGAAGCAAAGCCTAGTACCCAGGGCCCAGGGTCTCATTGCGGGAATAGTGTGTAGGATGCAACAATCAAGAAATAGTTGTAAATTGACCGGCATAGTAGATAACATGCGTACAAAGATACACACCTCATCATCTTTGTTTTCCAGGCTGCATTTAAGTTCCAGGGCCTCATTACCCTTCTGACGGAAAAGGGTCAGAAGCTCCTCACTCTTGGCCTTTAGCTCCTCATTCAGCCAAGTTATCTGGCCATGAAGCAGCTCCTTCTCCTGATCCATACGTTTCTCCCTGTACTGGAAGTGACAGTCCACCACAACATAAGGCAACTCAATAGCACACTGCATACAGTAACACAAACTAAACACAGTAAGGAGCAGTTAATGGAGGCACACCCTTCAGCACTGGCTGTACTTCAGCTGTTAGCTGTTAATAACAAGCATGTTGCACTGTATGTGAGAGCATGTTTTACCTTTATGTTAATCTCTGCAGCTTCCAACTCATCCAATTTGATCTGCAGCCCCATTTTGGAGGCACTGACCTCCTCTAGTTTGTCCTTGAGTAGCCTTATGTCACCTAGCAACAGATAATTAAAAGGACAAATATGCCCATGCATGGGTAACATGTTTAATACAATTCTTGTTTTATGAATTTGTATCCCTCTATACCGTTTAAATTCTCGACATCCTGGGACCTTCTCTCCAATGCACGTACAAGATCGCGCTTTTCTGCCTCCAGTTCCTCTTTAGCTTTTGACAACACATTCTGAAACATGCAGGACAATTATTGCTACAGATGTAGCTTGAAAGAAATGTGCAATGTATATTTATAACTGTAGCGTATCAGCATTTCATATAGACACCTCTCCTTAGACAATACAAATGCACTGTTCATGTAACACATTTCTAACATTGGAAAAATTGACTGAATCAGAATAGGAAATAGACAAAAGACTGCTTGAGTTTAGAAGGCAAGTTGACAGAGTTAATTCAGGGGCAATTCGTATCAAGATTTCAATAGGTTCCATTAGTATTTGTTGCGATTTACTGTATGATTACCTGTCTTTTCTGTGTATACATATTACATACAGAACAAAAAAAAAA
>JAODUH010002539.1:0-11959 GCA_027564835.1 Typhlichthys subterraneus | reverse complement strand
ACGGAACATTTAGAAAATCGACGTATTAAGTAACCGGTTACGTCGGTTACGTCGACTAATCGTCCCAGCACTACTAGACAGTCTCATTAACATAAAGTTGTATTTCAATTAGTTACAGTTAAAATCTAACTTGCACATATACTTGCATAGTCTTAATACAATATGCACATTATTGTTTCACTGGTATTTGTTTGTTTTTTCTCACATTTGTATGTCTTTATGCTATTGAAAGTACTGGTTGAAATTAACCAGTATTTCCAACTTGAAGACCAATTCCTTTAAGCTTTAACTGTAGACCCATGTCAGCTCTTGGATGAAGCTACCTGTGCTATGTCATCCCGGCCTGGGTTGCTGTGATCGCTGAACCAGCTAAAGAAGGTCTGGTAGACCCCACGTGTGGTCTTCCTGGGCTCGCTGTGGGCTGTTAGGTTCTGTCCACGATGCCAGAGAATGGGGTTGGAGAATGACACTGGAGACCCTGAGATGAGAACAACCAGCTCTAAACCTCATGATGATTTGACTTGCTTTGTAACACTTCAACATGCTTTGTAATACATCAACATGCAATCAAAGCAAAGCTTCTAGCGTAGAATTGTACCATATACTACAGTACATGTGGAGATTTTTGTTGTTATTAAATTACTTGATGGAAATTTCAAATTTACAGCTACCACGATACTGCATGACCCCATTCTGTGCTTGAGCAGCCTTAAATGTGTAAAATATGGGCGCGGGCATTTTTCACCTCCCATCCCCAGGTGAAGTTCCTTCATTATGGTGCTGTTCTGGAAGTAAGGGTTCCGCCTGAAGTGGAAGCGAATCCTGTAGCCAAGTTTGTTGTTCTTGAAAGACTCAATCTGGGGGGGAAGGGAGGCACAATCAACAAACAAAATGCAGAAACAATGTGTTTGAAAGGTCAGGCCATGTGCCAAACCATTTGACACATTAGGCTGCAGTAGCAAACTACTAACCTCAAGATCAATCATGTAACTCAGAGCATCTTCATCGGTCTCGTCGATGTGGGCTGACAGATGAGGATGGTTTAATAGCTGACATACTGGAGTAAAGGAAAAATACAAAGAGCCTTTTCACTCTCTCACTCTCACACACACACACACACACACACACACACACTCACACACACGGTTGAGGAAGGTTGAACCATTTAAAAAGGATACTGCCGTGACCCAGAAGCCAGGAATGGATTTTGTGATCGAGCAGCGCTGGTCAAGATGTGGACGTCGCTGGCGACCCATCTTCAGGTCCACGCGCTGGTGAAGCCGGGCACTCTTTTTTTCCAGAGCTTCCAACCTCATCTGTACCTGCGCTAGAAGAGCCACCGACTGACGGATCTCCGGGGCCATCTTCACGGAGACAATGGCACACTCCCCGTCTTCATCATCCTCATTGTCGGAGGGAAAAGAGGAGCTTGGTGTGGATGAGGATCCAGGAATGGAATCATCCCCTTCATCTCCATCTGGCATGTCATCGGCATCCTCTTTGTCAACATTACGCACTGAAGTGGAGCTATCTGCTGCAGCTGCCTGCGTTCTCAAGGTTTCTTTTGAAGATTCATGGTCACCATGCTTAACTTTGCCTCCTTTTCCTCCTCTTTCGGATGAGCATGGAGTCTCCTTACTGTCTTCAGCATCTCCTCTAGTAAGACTGGCTAGAGCTTCAGCTGCTGCGATGGCTGCTGAATCAGACTGGTCCAGGGAAGTTGAAGGAAGATCTTCTGCTCGATCATTCTTCCCATCATCTATCCGTCTATTTAGGGATGATTGTTGTTTATCGATGCCGCTGGCATCAGGAGTATCAGATTTGTCGGAGCTGTTTATAGTCTCGGGCCGCACGGCACACGCGCTGTCTGTCCGTCCATGTGTCTGCTTCGTTTGCCCAACAGCGGGTTCACCTACTCTTTCGCCACCATTTGCCTCATTTGTTTTCGCCGCAGTATCTTGTGTTTCGTCTTCGCCGTTTCTGCAACTTCGTGAAGTTGATGGCGTGTCGTTAGATGTGGTGTTTATTTTGGTACTCTTGCTAGGAATCGTAGTCTCTTCCTTGTCGGTTGTACTTCGTTTCCTTGACGCAGAGTCAGCGGACTGTTTGAAGTCTGAAAATGCACTCATGCTAGCTAGCTAGCCAGCCAGCCAAAATAGCGTACTAGCTTACAGTAGTTGTACTAATGTAACTGCAGTGAATCGATTAAACACCCCGTGCCAATGTGGCAAATGTGTTTTATTGTTAAAATGACAATATACTGTCCAAAAAGCTAGTGCTGGAAGCAGCGTATTTGATTCTGAGGCCTTGCGTGCCAAACTGCAGGCTGTCTCTTACACGCTAACGTTAGCTAGCTTGCTAATGTTACCCACTTTGCTGTGTCCTTGGAATTACGACTGCACCACATTTTCTCAAAAAAGGGTCCACAACATCAACAATATCCACGAAATAAAAATGTATATTTTAAATCCAGTGTTCTTCGTTTATGTTTATTTTCGTCCTATCTCATAAGATTACTATTCAGGCAGAGATGTGCCAGAAAAACATTTAGCTGATTGGTCACAGAGCGCCGCGCTAAAATCGCTCAACCTATCACACGAGGGGGCTTGTTTACCTAAATAGATTGCCACTGACAGTTGTGGACACAAGTGAGTCTGATATGAAAAATGTTGGCAGTCGTGATGTTAATTCTTAACGTTAACAATAAAAATATAGTTACCAAATAGGTAATTATTGCGGGAAATTGTATATAAATACCTGATTGCTAGCTATATTCAATGAAACATATATAAGAAGCCTGCACTGAAATTTAGTGAAAGTATAGAGGCTAGCTTGTTTCAATCGTGGATTAAGCCTAGTCCAAGACTAAAACTAAAATTCAATGAATATCTCCATTGAAAAAAAGTTATTTGGGCTTAATCCATGTCTGTGAAATTGGCCAAGGAAGATGTAGGCAAAAACATTTTCCTAAAGTGCTTGCTGCTTGGTCTTGCACTTTACTGTAGGGAATCTGAGCAGTGTGTTAGGCTCAAATGGAGGTGCCCGAGCAGGGTTGCTATGGAATGACACAAGTCTACATTTTGGTTTGCACAGGCTCTCTACATGATCGTAGACAGGGTTCGGCAACCTTTACTTTAATGGTTCTTTTATCAAAATAGCCATTTGTGCCTAAAAAATAAGTATATTCATCTGTCTGGAGCTGCAGAAAATATTGACTGATATGCTAAAGTAGCCTATCAACATTACTTACAGATGACAATTAATTAATTTCCCAGGGCGTATGGAGTGATTTTGATCAGGGGGTTCAGTGAAAGCCAGTGCATGGACAGTGAATGCATCCACGCAAATTGTTCTTTTAAATAAAGCACTTCATTTACACAACAGAATATTTACACTATAGTGCGCACTTATATCCTACTGGTGAAATCAGAGGACACATGCTGGCAATACTAAATATAATTTGAGGGGGCGGGCGGATCCTAGATTAATTTCTATAAATGTCTGTCATAGGCAGCAGGGCCACTGTATGGCCCAAGAGCCGTCTGGAGCCGCAGGCTGCAGACCTGGGCAAAGCCTAAAACATACACTCCACAAGTTCCCTCCAGCACACATGTGCATGTGGGGATATGACATGTTGCAAGTTGCAACCAACAGAGTTTGCAAGACAACAGAATATGTGTGGGAGAGAGAGAGAGAGAGAGAGAGAGAGAGCGGGGTGGGTAGAGAAGAATGTATTTTTGCAATACTGATTTCAACCACAGGAGGAGTACTCACATACAAACGGAGGTGTGTATCTTTAAAATAGAGGAATACTGAAATTATTCCACACCGAACATTTTAGTGTGTGGCTTAGTTTAGTTATAATAAATAGGTTGCTTGGTGTGAACATGCAACCTGCTGCCCGTACCAATTTAATTGGGGGGAGTCACAGGATTATACCAATTTAAATTTGAGGCCGATTGGTCATTGCTAAAATTAGCGATCGTTTCCACCGCGGCACTCAACTAATACAAAAGTCACGTATGCTATTGCACTAGAGCGGTAGGCAAGAGCTATCGTGGAGTTGACATTTAAGCCACACACTCCAAACGAGGAGCCTGGGTGCAGCGCGAGTCCAGGAATTAGTAATTAGGCTAATAGGACTAGTGCTTTACTTTGGTAGGACGCGTAGCCTATGAAGTCTACAGTAGCCTACACGTTTCAGTGCAGGGATTCACCGGAAACTGCATAGATGTCTTTTTTAACTATACCGAGTCAAGATTGCCTGTTCACTACGGTGAAATCTGGTAAATCAACCGAAGACGCAGATTCTAAATGTCTCATGGATGAGGACGATGACGACGACGATGATGATGATACCGAGGACGTCCACCTCATCCCAAGATGCTCACCAGTGCCCAGGAAGCGAGGCGCGTCTATCTATGACGAGACCGCAGAGTATTTGCGAATCCACTCGGCGTTATTACCTGCCGCAAGGAGAGTGTCATTCGCCGATACAACAGGCGGGGATTTGGTCATAGTGAAGGAATTCATTGCTTTCGATTCGGACGAAGAGGACGATGAAAGGATAGAGGAAGAGATGAAACGATATCGAAAATTACAGCAAGAACCTTCCTATCGCGTTAACCCAGAATTCCTTATGCCCAGCGAGACTGTCCTCAAGCAATCGGTTGTAACTAATAAGGTGGAAGTTGAGCAATTGAAAGCAGTAGAGCTAGAGCCCCTTGCATTCACTGTGATCGTAAGAGTTCTGAACATCTCCTTCCATAAATCAGTTTATATCAGGTCAACCATGGACAACTGGGCCACCTATTTTGATTATCCAGCTGAATATGTACAGGGTTCCCATGATGGGACAACAGACGCGTTTTCCTTAAAGATGACTTTTGCACCACCATTTATTACTCACGGCTCCCGCACTGAGTTTGTTGTTCGGTATGAAACATCTGAAGGTGATTACTGGGCAAACAACTCACATGCCAATTATGTGGTGACACTCCAACTTTCTTATGAAGATGATTTAGCTCCAGCCAATAATGACACGCAAGAAGTCAGGGGTATCCTGAAACCTCCAAAGGCATGCAGGTAAATAGGCGTTTTATTCAGCGTTTTATATTCATGTTTTTCATTCAAATTAATTTGACCCCTTTGGCATCCGCTGAAAGAGTCTACACATGTCCTATAGCCGCAACTGGAAGTGGGGGTCAGCGGTAACCCCATTGGTGAATAAAAACACTACACGTTTCATTGAGGGATCGTTGCCCCGTTGTACTGTAGATCGAGGACACAGTTCTCTGAGTGCATGCCATCCAGTGGTGATGTCGATCAAAATAGGCAAAGGGCAGATGTCATTTTTAGCTCTAGTGCTGCGTACACCATGACTTACCTCTGACCTTTTCTATCAGGGACATCGGGGAACCAATTGCTCACAAAATATCGCAGACTATTGCATTCAGTGTAATATGATTGATAATTTCCAGAGGAGAGCATGGCTTCTCATTACATTACTGTCAGGTAATATCTATTATCGGCTAACATAAAATTGCAGAATTAATCTTGCAATGTTCAATGAGAGACTAGGAAGAGGATGCAAGTCAAGTATTCTCAGGCTTAGACATCCATACAAGGATGGGTTGTTTGGGTTAAAGATATAAACTGATACAACTGTCATGTAGGACGTCATTGCACCACCAGTGCTTAGAAATAGGAATAGACGGGTTGCTAAAAATGAATGAGCCACTGGCAGAATAAGCCGAGATCAGGGACCAGAGACCCCCTCCAAAACAAACAAGATGTCCGTGACAACAAATACAGATGGAAAGAGTTCCAAATGTATGCATATATTTAGTTTAGTAGCCATTATCTTTCTCATATCTTTCTCATGGACCATTTAGAACTACAGGTTTAATACAAAGCTGGAAGTAGGCCTACCACGAGCATGACACATCTTGCACCTGACTGTTTTTATTTCCACTCTATGCACATAGCTCTTCTTACATGTTAATCACATGTACATCTTGACCCTTGTCACATTTGGCAACCTCTGAAGGACCCATGATTAAGTTTCCTCACCTCTAATTCAAGATTAGGTGCATGTGTATGCATGACAAATTGAGCACAGAAGGTGCAAAACTGAATATTGCTCTGGGAATTTCTCAAATGTGGTTAATAGCTTATACCTTTATTAGATCAAAACCAAAGGTTACGAGATAGATACATTTTGCTATCTGGTGAGTCTTTGAAGTCTTGACATTAGAATAGGTTGGTTGGTTGAGTCATTCAGTGACTTGAATATGGCCAAAAGCTCAGCTCACACTGATGGCTATAAAACATATTTGTTTGCAAACTACCTACTTAAAGGACTACATTAATGTTCCTGTCTTTTCCAAAGCAGTGACAACATCTAGCCAGTGTCACTGCTCACATGGCATTGACAGGACCTTCTTGCTGTGAAGCCACAGTGCTATCCACTGGGCCACCGTGCTGCCCATAACTCACTTCAACCACAAGGTGTTTGCTCTAGCCTCTGCATTATTATTGCTCTATTATAGCACTTCACTCTGGCAGAGTGAGCTGTCCCTCAGCAGAACTCAGTGTGTTCTATTTGTTTTAAACTTTATTATGACTCTGAGACATTTTTTTATGCAATGGCGGAACATTTATGAAAATGCTAAATGTAATGATTTGTCATGCTTGATTTTTAGTGTTTCATGTGTCGAAATCTCCCCTCAGTTTCAGTATGGACAACGACTATGAGGAAAATCAAGATGGATTCGAAGGTACAGTTTGATCTCTGCAATGCAATTACTGCTGGCATACATTCCTTTGTACACAAACTCAAATGTATGGGTGTTTAATTAGTCTAATTCTAGCTAGTTACATGTGCATAATTTAGCAGACCCTTTTATCCAAGCAACTTCAAATCAGCACATTTGTCAATAGTAGAAAAGGTGGTAGTCCTAAGCAACCAACATTCTGTTAGCCATGATGACATGTTGCTATCATTATTCTAACATACATTTTAACATACATTATATATTAATATACAGTGCCATACAATTCCCAGAAGTTGTTGCTAGAACTAAGCCTACATACTGTACCAAGAAAGAAGAGATTAACAAAGACTAGAACATTTATCATTTTTTTTAAGTTAAAGGATAAAGTTAAGATACCCTTTGTTAGTTGATGAATAAAGTGTAACATTACTGTAGAAGTGCTAATAAATGTAACAAAATCATTGTACTCATACATTTATTCATGTGCTTTGTTTACAGAGGAGCCAGGGACCTCCAAGTCAGAGCCTGTGAGATTTGTAAACCCGGAGATCGACATAGAGGTAAGACGCAAATATTTGTGTTGAAATACCAACTAGTTTTGACTGAAAAAGACAAGCCAATAGAGACCTTATTGCATATAGCGGTATTTTTTCTGAAAATTCTGGTGAAATGCAGAATATATCTTGTAGTAGCTTGCTGCTTTAGTTTGCCAGCACATGACACTTTTAGCAAACAACTAGTTGGAGTATTTCAAAATGTGTAATTTGCATGCTGTTGTTAATCATGTTGAACCACATTTAACCGTTAAAGTGGCTAAAGGAGTGCTTTATCCTTCTTGGAAGCCATCAAATGTAACAATCATGTATACTATTTATTTATAATATTTAAGCCTTCCTTTTTTAACCTTTCATTGGCTTGATTGTTCATATTGTTTACAGCTCATAGAAGCTTCAGCAACAACATAGGTAATATCCTGCGACTCGCTGTGACAGCATGGGTTTCGTCTGCAACATGCATCAGACCTTACTGTATTCAGTCACATTTGCATGAATGGTTATCTGGCCTTCTTTACCCTTTGCTTTTCTATCCTCAGGTGTAAGCACATTTTATTTTAATTCATAGAATGCTGACATCCCATGCATTCATGGGATGTCCATTAGCCATCATTAGAGGTTAACTCGCACCCTCATACTGTATTTTCACTGCATCCCAGATACAGTACAGTGTTTTGTTGTTTACAGGTTATTTAATTACTGTGGTGGAGAATCTGCTATCGTCTGTCTATTACCTTTTCTTACTGCGTTGAAGCAGACCCTTTTGTCCTACTAATGAAAAAAACTTACATAACTTGGGTGGGTACTTAAATATTTAAAATATTTGTTATTTACCTTGGCAGAGACTGCCAAAAAATGGTTTGTCTGTCATGTTTTATGCCAATTCTTCTAACATGGACTGATGCCATGTATAAGTAATATACTTAATAAATAGAGAAAAATAGTCATTAAAATTAATAATTGGTCTATCCAAGTGTAAACTATAACATTAGTGCAATACCATACCGGTATACTCGTGACTGTATATACAAACAATTAACTATAGTAAGTTTAAGAGGTTTTTGAACCTGTTTTCAGTCTATAGATGTTATAAACATCACCTGAACACAGCTGGTGAGAAAAAAGCAAACAAAACAGTTACTATTTTAGTAATTGTCAACAGGTTGCTTTTGCTCAGATAATATCTTAAAATTAGATTAGTCACTACAATATCTATTACCTGTAGGTAAAATGAAAATGTAATTGACTCAACATTTTGTATAATTCTCCCATTCTATTGGTGTTGAATATAAATAGGCTATCTTCCATGTCTTGTCATAATCCCAACCTAGATCATTTTGTTTATATTTCTCTATAGTTAAAGTACATTGCCGGCATGGAAATACACTTCACAATAAAGCATTAGTATGCATTCAAGTGCTTTCCCCGATCTAATTGGAATGTAAATGTGAACAAAAGTCATTTTATGATGTCTTGATTCTTTCATGGCTGTCATTATTGTCTCATATTTTCATTTTACAGATGGCAGATACCAAATCTAGTCCTCCATTGTCACCCAACCAAGAGCTTTCATCAAGCGATGGCACACTGTCTACTGGTGAACAATCACCTTGTGTGTCTTCTGAAACCTCATCGCACGTAGCTGATGAAGGGTTGTCCTTTGTATCGCATGTATGCGGTCCTATTAGGTCTAATGAGCCAAAGCCTTTATCAACACTCTACTGTGAATCTTGGGAGAAAGAGAATCATCTCTTGACATTGCTACCCCCGATCCTAAACCCACTGGAATGCACTCCAGTCTCAGACATTGAAGAGCAAGACCATGAAATGACTTCACTCTGTAAACGTATGGAGTTAAATCTGGTTGTGATGCAAGATAAAGATCCCAAGCCAGAAGTAATACATACAATTGGAGAAAAGAACTTGGACATGCCCTTCTTTACCCCAAATCTACCAGATCATGCAAACAATCCACTGGAAGATCCTTCATGTCCTGACCCCCCTCAGTGTAAAGCTATAATGATATTTCAGACAGAGAAACAGTCAATGCCAGATGAAGTTGATCCTATAATCCTATATGAGCAAGAGGAAACTTTAGAGATAGAGTCAAGGCATGGCATCAGTATATCTCAGGCATACATACAGAAAGTTCATATTCCAGATACTCACTCGCCATTCACTGCCAACACTCTTAACACTGCTAATGTGTTTTTGGGTGAAAAAGCTCAAGAGAATTTGATCAATACAAATAGAGCAAAAGATGACTTATCCATCCAGGTAAACAAGCCATTCGCCACCTCAAGATGCCCCCTAGAAGACAGTGGTGAACCAACAATGATGTTCCCCAGAGTGTCTGAAACTTCTACTGAAGTGTCTGAGAAAGAAAAATCAGTAAAGGCTTCATTTCTAGAGAGCGGTGCACAAGTCCTTCAAACAAAGACAAAATCAGGTGTCTTCATGGGAGAGGAAGTCCCACCTGGGGAAATTGAGAAACATAGAGGTATTAAAATCCAGGAGCAACCTCTCCAGTCCTCCTCAAGCATGTCTGTTTATACTGAGAGAAGATTGCATGAAGATATTTCCTCAGTACCTACACTTTTTTCCAAGGGGTCCAAATCTGAGAAGCCACTGGATCGGGGCCTGTTTGGCAGAGAAAATATATCTGGTTTAGTCAAGTCCTCGTGGCCATCCCTACCTACCATAGAAACAAATATTGATCCAGCAGGAGACAATAGATTATCCCAGAGACCAGCCAGTCAACCATCTGGAGAGCTGTACCTGGACTCTCTGTCTCTTCCTCTGACTTCTCAGAGTTTTAAACAAGATGTTGTGGCCGGATGGGGTGAACGACCAGAGGATTCCAGCCATTGCGGTGAAAACAGTCCTGCAGCAGAGAGTCAGGTATTTGTGGGAACAGGGAGTGAGGCAGGAACATCACCTACACTTACAGACAACACCACAGCGACAATGCATGTCACAGAGGTGACCCAGAGCAAAACTCTAAATACTAGCCAGGCTGAAAATGCAGAGCAAGACTCCCTTCAGCTTTCCCCGAACACATTGAGGAATCTATCAAACACCTTGTCAGAGGATTTCCAGCCTCTGACAAACCCACAGTCTGGATATATGGAGAGAAATTGTATACCATCCATTGTCTTCTTAAGTGCAGCCATTTTACTCTTTGTGGTGTTACAGGAACCCAGTGCTCTCATTTTCATGGGGCTGTTTATTGTGTCACTTTGTTTCTGATTAGGCCAGTATAGGGTTTTATCCTGTAAAGTGATTTGCTCCAGCGAAGTGCCTTTCCATGATTCCAAATCAAGTTAGAAGCACATGTTCCTGATGTTGTTGTAGTGGTATTTGTGCATGTGTTCAGAAATGTTTTTTTTTTTTTTTTTTTTTGAAAGAAAAATATATGTTTAATTATTTCCATAAAACATTAAATATTTGTAGTGCACATAAAAACATTCACGCAGTTACAGTAACAGTGTAAAAACACTAACCAAGCATACAATAGTTTTAACCTAACCTCAATGCGATTAATATGACATGGATATGAAAAGCAATTAACCTCTGTGTGGAACACTGAAATTTGAAAGTGTATTGTTTACACCAATTGAAAAGCATCACACCGTTATGTTGTTATTCTGTTTTAGTTTCTTGAATATTACCATTGTGATCTGTAACTAAATGTTAAATGTAATTGCTGGTGGCTCTTGACTGCTTTTTCATGTAGGAACACAAAATCTTTCTGCTTCCAAAGTATTTATTTGTGTACATACTATTTAAGCACATACACTAGATTCTGTACCAATAAGTGAAACTGTTATGGAACATTTGCAGTGTCATAAATGATGCTTTCAGCTACTAATCAGCTGTTGTCCTGTGATTATTCTTTTTCCTGTGAAAATATTCTACACACACACTGCAGTGACAGTAACTTTACAATACATTAAAGACATGGACTTATCAGCTTCTGTCAGTCCTGAGTACTGCTGCTAGCTACTGCTACTGCATTAGGTGAAAATATAGAAGCAACATGAGCTGCAGCCAAAGGTCACACATTGCATTGAAGTCATGGTGTCATACAGACCAAAAGAGGCCCCTTAAATGCTACATTGTTGACTGATATGCCAACCATGTAATACGATAGTATAAACTGGGCTCTGGCTATTTGCTTCTTAAACAATGTTTATTTTGATTGCAAACATATAAGAGTTTTTGGACGGGAAATGTTTTTCGAAATTCAAACCCCATGTTGTCAGACTTAATACATATAATATTTTTGGCTGTGAATTGTCTTTTTGAATGGAATTTTTGAATTGTAATTTTAAATGTAATATTTGTCAATTTAATAAAAAAATGCATATTTACATGATCATGTCACTACTCTGAATGAAATAGAAAATGTAAATACCAGTAGGCTACATTGTGTTACTTGTACATCATTTAAGTGTCAGCCCATGGTCTGTGTGATAGTTTATTTTTATATATATATATATATATATATAAAATAGTCGCCATAGATATGCACTTAAAAAAAAAAAAAAATGTATATATACACTACCGTTCAAAAGTTTGGGGTCACTTAGAAATTTCCTAATTTTTGAAAGAAAAGCAGTTTTCTTC
>JAODUH010002538.1:0-11961 GCA_027564835.1 Typhlichthys subterraneus | reverse complement strand
ATACACAGTATATTTGTCTAAGACTATGTTAAGTAAGATGTCCCATTTTATATTGATGATAATAAAACACCTGGGTTGTTGTTGTTCTGGTACAATGGGAATCAGCATTTACTGAATATATGTCTATTTAGAAAATATTTCCATTAGTATTACTGCAGTAAAACAGCACATTTCTTTTTTCTATTTGGTGATACAGTATGTTAGGTTTTGTTAAACTTCAGTTTAAGTTTTTAGAAGAGTTTGTAAACATGTGCATATTGGCCTGTATGTGTATGCAGAATCCATGAAATTTGAAGGATATAGTCACTGAATGCATTTTGTGCCAAAGCAATGAAAAATGATACACAGTTTAGCCCACATATACTGTTGTTATGGTCACTGTGTGAGCAAAACAACAGTATATGTGGGCATATTAGAAAATATGTGGGCATATTAGAAAATATGACCTCTATAGATATTGATAAATGGGTCCTAGTGATTGAAAAATAATTGTAATATACCCCTTGCATATGTCTCTCTCATAGAACAAAAACATACTGGTTGATTTAAAAGGAGAGCTATTCCTAAATGGCAATAATTCATAGATTTTTAAGCATCTTTAGCACCAAAAAGATTTTTCTCTTTCATTAAAATCAACAGAAAAAAAGCACACCAGATGAACCAACGATGTGCATATGGCCAAATAATTGAATGCATATGGTCTGAGTTATTTCTCATGTAAACATTCAATTAAATATGCTCCCTCATTCCCCTCTCTGTGTTGATCTGTCCTTACTGAACAGGTGCTGTTTGAATAGTGTGCTCTGTGTTAACTCAGGGCTTGCTGAATGTTTTCTCTCCTGCAAGCGGTGTGTGTGTAGGTCTGTGTGCGTGTGTGTGTTTGCACGTGTGCTTGTGTGTGTTTGACAGTGAGACAGCGAGATAGGGATGTACAGAGTGAGAAAAAGATGGCAAGAAAACCGGTGAGAGATATATTTGAGAGAGAGAGAGAAAGAGAGAGACATAACAGCAGAAGTCATATTTCTGAGCTGGTGCCAGATCACCCCTGCTATGCACAATATTCTGCTGTAGGAGCACACACCCGCACCGGATTGATTTTCCTCATCACAGTAGATCACGTTGCAAGCTCAGTAAATCTGAATTATGCTGACATAGTGTTAGCCCCCAGAACACTATCTCCATTCTCTCCATGTGGCTGCCACTTTTGTTGAACGATCCTTCACATCCAATAGTGAACGCCAACCACCAGCCTGCTTTTGCAGCTCAACCTTTCTGCTTCCGTGGCTTTACTGTAGGAGTGGTCATCTCAATTTTAACCGCCCACTGTTCACTATCAGTGCTTCCAATCTTGATGGTGATATACAGTATATGATACTTATACAGTATACACATACACAGTATCTCACAAAACTGAGTTCACCCCCCCTCAAATGTTTGTAAATATTTGATTATAACTTTTCATGTGACAACACTGAAGAGATGGCACTAACAGTGTACATTTACCGTCCCCTCAAAACAACTCAACACACAGCCATTTATATCGAAACCGCTGGCAAAAAAAGTGAGTATACCTCTAAGTGAAAATGTCCAAATTGGGCCCAAAGTGTCAATATTTTACAGCACTGCCTTAATCCTCTTGGGCATGGAGTTCACCAGAGCTTCACAGGTTGCCACTCCTCTTCCACTCCTCCATGACGACATCACAGAGCTGGTGGATGTTAGAGACCTTGCGCTCCTCCACCTTCCATTTGAAGATGCCCCACAGATGATAGGGTTTAGGTCTGGAGACATGCTTGGCCAATCACCTTTACCCTCAGCTTCTTTAGCAAATCAGTGGTCGTCTTGGAGGTGTGTTTGGGGTCGTTATCATGTTGGAATACTGCTCTACGGCCCGGTCTCCTAAGGGAGGGGATCATGCTCTTCAGTATGTCACAGTACATGTTGGCATTCATGGTTCCCTCAATGAACTGTAGCTCCCCAGTGCTGGCAGCACTGCAGGCAGCCCCAGACCATGACACCGCCCACCACCAAGCATGACTGTAGGCAAGAAACATTTGTTCTCAGTAGTAGCTCACATCCAATTCAAGACACTGGTGTTGGCCTACAAGGCAGTATACAGACCCAAACTACCTCCAAGCAATGGTTCGGGTCCAGGCCCCAACAAGACAATTTTGTTCTACCACCTCGACTGACTCGCTCATAAAAGTCTGTTTTCTCTCCTGGCACCACAATGGTGGAACAATCTAATTTTACCATTGTGGAACAAGACGCACCTCTCACAATCCACCTTGGTACCTTGACTAGTGGCTTCGCCACCTCTTAGTACTCACTATCTGCAGAAGAAGGCACTGCTAAGTGTCTTCTTCCAATGTCATTATCTTCTCTCTGCGCTAAAAAATGATGCTGTACTTATCCTAAAAATATTGTTTGCTGGTGTATGATCTGCACAACTATTGACAAATCTACTACATGTAAGTTGTCTTGAATAAGTGTCTGCCAAATGGTGGTGTAGCATGTAGCCATTTAATAAAAGTTGAATAAAAAATATGGCTGCTATAGTAGCCTAGGTTGCATGTCTGCAAACAAGGCAAGGCGAGTAGAGTCAAGTTGAGCTGGTACCACGCAGTGGAAATGCTCCCAAAGCCAGTACAGTTGAGTTGAGACGAGTTGAGTAGACCTGATACCAGGCAGTGGAAAAGTGCCATTATAATAATTTGTTTCAGCAACATGAGTCACGTAGCATACAATATATACAGGAGGCTACATCAGCCCCGCTTCCTACAGAATGATATAGTTGGCATGGCAATATATACAGGAGGCTACATCAGCCCCGCCTCCTACAGAACAATATAGCTGACATGGCCTTTAAGTTGGTTGTACGTTCTTATTTAAAACATTGCCGCTATGCGAGTTTCCCAAACAACGTCTCTCCCACACAGCAACAGGGTCCATATTTGCACAGCAGGCTCAACGAACACAACATCTGCTGTTGAAGGCGCTCCCTGCAATGCCCCCATTGCCAGATCATGAAACATGCATCGGCCATGATCTTCAGCAGCCTGAGCCGCCGCTCCTTGGCAAATCTCGCATGATGTTAACTCTCCCGAACATCTCCCGCTCCTCATGTTCCTCTGCTCCCGACTTTGTTCTACATGGTCAATATTTAAATATCCAAACCCCACAGTAGATGCGCTGCAGACATCAAAGACACTGCTACGGGTTGTACCCAAATGAGATGGGGCCTCTTTTCAATTAAAGTAACTCCTGCCTGTTCTTCGCCAAGTGCGCTATGTTCAGATATTCTCTGTAACCTTTTCATCGCACCCCTCTCACTGGCGCCTCATTAATTCAGCATGCAGCGTTCGTAGGCCGCCTCTCGGAAATGCTGCACCACGGAATCTCCACGAGCTTGAAATGATGATGGAGAGGAGAGTGGTCAGTATTGGCGGGTTGAGGTGCCAGCCGTGGCACGCAGCGGGGAATGTGAGGCCCCTTCGCTGGGCTCAGCAGGCTGCATCGCTCGGCAAGGAGCTGGAGGTTAGTGTGAAGACGGGATGCTTCCTCTAAAGAACAAACTGAAGTTGCTCATTGTGCTGTCAGCGCCTTCATCGTGAAAAGGTCTGTGTCTGTTTGTATTTGAAAAGAAATATAATTTGGTTGCATGTGCGAGAAATTCAGCAATTGTTTTGTAACAGTCAAACAAATAGGATGACATTTAACAGTACTATAATCCAGATCGCTTGTCTCGACTCTCGATACTGGCTACAGCATATCTGCTCATGATTAAATGGCTCAGTGGCTTTAGAAAATTAGCTATAAGTCATACTACTTTTTTATTAATAGACTTCTCCCTCGCTAGCCCCTATGCGGAGGAGAAAACTATATCTCTGTAAAATGAAAGGGATGAATAGACGACTTCTCAGCTCAATTCGCTTCTGCAGTTTAATCAAACTGCCAATTAATTGTATCAGCGCGGGAGGGTACATGTTTAGAATTGATGGATCCCAGTCACTTCCTTTCTCCTTAATGAAACTGTAAAGCAAGCAAGTCCTCTGAGAGTGACCTTCATCTTATAATCTGCTAATTAACTTTGAATTAGACTTTGATGCCTAATTATTTACCTGCAAGTGGGAAGGTAAACACTCAGGTAGCAGGGCACGACAACAATAATGGTGGGCTTGTTTTTCATGGCCTGTACGAGGTAATGGAGTCTGGGGGTCTGTTGGCTGACAGGATTCTCTCACGCTAACACACACACACACAGAGCTCTTCACTGATGTACATTAACACGCACACGCCGACATTCTGCCCCTCCCCTTCCATATTTTTTAGCTGCCAGCCAGCCTCTCTCCCTCCCTCCTATAGCAGGCCTGCAGCAGGCCTACAGCAGGCCTACAGGGGTTTAGCTGGATATGGCTACACACCATGCAGGTACAGTGAATGAGTCGGCACCCTGGCAGCTTCCAGACTGACGCAGAAACACAGAAAAGGGAGTCTTTGATTGAAATGGAGGCAAACGGAGGACAAAGGACAAATGTCGTGCTAAAATGCTCGCTGTGTGATGCCCACTGTGTGTGTGTGTGTGTGGGAGGCTTTTGTTGAGGAACATTGGTTCACATGTGAAATCCATTTGTTGTTGGGAAACATGGTGATCATTTGACTATTTAATGATGCACTGTGGCACGTTCTGTCCAAAGCAATGAGAACAATGAGAACAACAAGTGCTAATAGGAGCAGATAACAAGCACAGTATTAAGGAACAGGTATAGGGGTTTGGAATATGGTTTACAGGTAGGCAGGGCTTCAGACGCACACTCTTTTGAATGGGAGCTGACCACACTAAACCCTAACAACCATTAACCACTAACCTTATTCTCAAGTCATTAAGTTGACATACTGTAGAGATATGTCTGTCCATGTCAGATGCATTTGCCAATGAGTGGATAATTCCGGGTTATGCCGGATCGAGGTTAATCTGTGTTATAAATCTAAATGCTCACGGTATCTGTCTGTCTCTCAGCTTGTTCGTGTAGCTGAAGTGGCAGATTTAGCCAAAAGAGATGGCGTGATTTACTTTCTGAGTCCGGGCGTAAAGCATGTGGCTATCCTGTAGAACCCATTCCCTATCTTCCACCGCAGTTTCTTTTGTCTGATAGAATGGACTTTTATGGGGATCATCTATCATTACATAGGATTACAATTTCTTTGCATGCTAGAATCTCTCAGGATTAGAGGGAGATTACTTCATATTTCCAAAACCCCTATGCCAGATTACTCTTTATCTTTTCCATCCGGCAATTTTTGGTAAGGCGCTGAATCTGTGGGCTTCGGTTGAATGCTTCCCAGCAATTACAATGAAACAATCTCTTACAGAATATTTTATTTCACTTGGCAGCACACACTACAATTTAAGATTTTTGTGTATCCGTCAAGTCTTCTTATACTTGAGAGTGCTCTTTCAGGGACTACAACCAAATGTCAGGGAAATAATTCATATTTTGTGGTACAGTAGTATAAAAATGTGCAATAAAACATAAAGCATTTTAAAACCACTACCATCTCTGTTCTGCATTAGCCTCTCCTTCTTGCTCCCTGAGGGTTGGGGCGATACCGTTGTGCTGGCGCGTAAGAACACGATGCATCATTAAGAATGCAGCACTATAATGAGTATAACTGAAGGTCATGTTCTTGTGTTATTGTCATTAGAGACTATTACAAATACAGTAAAAAAAAACATTAA
This sequence comes from Typhlichthys subterraneus, assembly GCA_027564835.1. Lineage (NCBI taxonomy): Eukaryota > Metazoa > Chordata > Actinopteri > Percopsiformes > Amblyopsidae > Typhlichthys > Typhlichthys subterraneus. The sequence continues at coordinate 6,221 of JAODUH010002538.1, read as the reverse complement.
AAACATCCCACTCTTTCTCACTTAAGGGTAATATGTAAAATAATTTAGCTTTAGTTGATACAGTATAAAACATATCCGAATATACTGGTAGCTATGGAGTCTCTCTCTCTCTCTCTCTCTCTCTCTCTCTCTCTCTCTCTCTCTCTCTCCAGGTTCTCATCCCCCACCAATGTCTCCAGTTTCAAATTCACTGACCTCTACAGTTACAGTCCAGCCCAAAGGAGAAATGATGTGGTTGTTCACCAACCAACCTGCTATATTGCTGGCTGTTGTGCTGGAATTACTTTGAAGTTCGGTGGTTATTACTGGAGTACCAGGAGCAGTTGATTGAGGAGAAAGATTGCAGTGAAATAAAACTGTCTCTAACAGGGCTTGCCGATGCCCAGGTATATTAAATGTTCTGAGGCCTTTAGTCAAGGTTCGTCGGAGAATCCAAAGTTGTTCAAGTATTTTTGAAACTCCGTGCTGCAGGAGATGGAAGACAGGCTGGCATCGTACTGCCAGTTAGATGCTATACAGTAAATGTTAAATGTCTGCTGATCGATACTTTGGCCCGTAGCTCTCGAACCGCACTGTGCTGTGCGCGCCTCATTAGAGATGTGTCTGACCTATAGGCTCAGCTCACCAGGCGGGGGTGACGGGGGGATATGTTCCTGCAAGTCTAGCTTTAAATGCACATACTGTGCTCCTAACATCACCTCTGCAGATGCGTAGGAAACAAGTTCTGCCTAAGAACAAAGCCATACCAACACAATCCACCTACAGTGTAATGTGAACTACAAGACGATACTGTGTAATATTAGCTAGCTCAATATTAGTAGGCTCAATATATTGACTTGATGGCTTGAATGCTAATTATTTAACTTAAAACCACAATCTCCCGTAGAGGGGAACAGTAGAGGGTTGTAGCACCACCTGGTGATAAGAATTATGTGACAACACTGGTGAAAGGAAAGAGAGAAATACTGAAACTGCGTGTCTGTGGTGTGTGTGCGTGTGTGTGTGTAAAGTTGGTTTGTAACAATTTTTTTGCACATATACAATATCTCTATCTGTCTGGAAATGCAAATGCAGTAACATGCAACTATACAAGTATTTAGTGTTCGATAGCGGTCAGGCATTTATGCTAAATGATTTGAGCAGTTACAGGGCCACATAATGACTACAGGGCCATATAATGACCAGTATTTTTAGTAATTTCTATGGAAACCAGCCACCTGTGGAACACAAACAGCTCAGACGTCACGTATTCTTCAAACCTACAAGCCTTTATTTTTCCGGTAATGCTGCATGTGTTTGTAGCCACTATAAATGCTTGTAAATAAATATGTTGTCTGTTGTAAAACTTGGTTGTTTCAACCTTTTTTTTTTTTTGTCTTAGCAGCAGGCACATTTTGCACCTACTGTATTACATTTTGCATGTTCAATATAACTCTGGCGCCCTTCCCCCCAAAAAAGACTTAATCATATTCACAAATATTGATTTATTTCCTCCCAGACCATCAGATAATTATTAAATTCCTGTTTTAGAGTTGAAGTGAATTTGTTTTGTTCTAGTTATGCACTAATGTGGAAGTCTTTCTGGCTTAATAAAGCCAATAATATTTTACCACAATACACCTTTTGCAAACATTATATTAAAATGTATTTAAGTATTTATAGTTTATTAATATAGTATACATATATTCACCTTGGGAAGTTGGAGCATATTATTTTTACTAAACATTTAAAGGAAACAAGGTATGTGTGCGGGCGTTTTTGAAAGCGAACACATTCGTTGACATTAGCTTGGCCAAACTGCATATTGCGAGAAGCCAAGCTTGTGTTTGCCACTGGACACAAACAGATGCCATTTTTCTCTTTGCTCCAGACATTTCTGTTCACTCTTTCGCCCCAATGCTAGAAAGTGCCATATCCTATTTTACGTTCACAGAAATTTTGTAGTATGATTTGCACCTTTGACGGCCCTGCTTTGTTGTAGCAGGCCTGTGGTCCTTATTGGCTAGGATAGGCCCTTAATGAAAGGCACCTGGACATGTTACTTACAGTATAGGTGTGTTGCAGCACACTGTCTCTGTGACCCTCCCTTTTGTTGTTTGGTTAGTCTCTTAGTTTGGTTAGCATGCAACACGCACCACATATATTCAGTACATGCACCTACAGACATTCACACCTCATTATGTTATTCTGTTAGTTAAGAGTTTGTTTGTTCGGTTTACGGCCCTTGAGCCAGGCCGTAACATGCAGAGCATGTTCTATCTAAAGAGCTAAAGGCTACAAGATAACTTAAAGTTAATTTGTGTGGAGCATGTTATTTCTATACAGTTAAATTTAACAAAGCATTTAACAAAGTTACTGTAACTTGAATGCATTATCAGTATTTCACCCTTAAGAGCATGTAGACAAAGGCAGGATGCCTTCATTTCTTAGAGCAGTTGTGGCAAATCCACACCCCTTAGCCGTTTCACTACTTACGTGTGAAATCCTCCTCATCAGTGTCATGGGAGATAATGGGACCATGTGAGATCTTATTACCTTGCAGCGGCGACAGATTCACGCTGCCATAATTACTCCCACCGCAGGTCTGCTTATTGACGGGGCCCGCTCAAAGTATCACTGTGGGACTAATGATATCCCCCCCACCCCCTTCCTTCACCAGGCAAACAATGGAAGCAATGCGGCTTCAATCAACCCAGAGTGATGGATTTAATGACAAAATCATTTTTCTTCCGGTTTATGGCTGAGGAGGAACGACACATGCACAATGAGATAGGCCTCAGAGGGGATGTTTTTCCGCAAGGGCCCACAGCTGTAAACAAGAAGGGGCTTTGTTTTATTCGCTGTTTTATTTCATTGTGTATGATGATAAGTGAATTTGACCTGGCAAATGTTGTTAGCTTGCAACAAATTAAATGCTATGTGTGTTAATATACTGTACAACCCCCCCCCCCCTCCCCAAACCAAACCCCACCAGAACCATCAGCTTTATGATAGGGAGAGTGACCTCTTAGGGGTAGGAGATGGGAGAAATGAGCTCTATTGATTTTGAGGAGGTGTAAATGAGAATAAAGGGGAGCACAGGGATTGTGACTGACGCTTTCCCCGCCGCCCTTTGGACCGTGAATTCAAATGGATGCCAGAACTGGGAAAGAACACCCTCAAATCAAAATGTGTATGGATTGTAGCAGTGTGGATTTATAGCCCAGGTGGGGTGAGGGGGTTTCCCCCAACCTGGAAGTCATAAACTGACACAATTGAAATGTGGCATCATCGGGGAAATCGCTGCTATGATGAGTTTACTCTGCGTGTCGCGGACGCACGTTACAAATGGCCGGTCACTGTGCGTCCCACAGCAAGGTCTGTTAATGGAGATAGAGGCAGAAGTTAAAGGCTGTGACAAATGGGCCTCAATGGGCCTGTGCTATGGGAGCGTAGGATGCAGGAAACAGCCTTGTACACTGTATACAAGCATAGGTTAGGGACCTAGCTGACACGCACCAGACACCCATTCATCCATACGCTTTACACACACACGGGATGGAACTGTACACACATTTCATTATCCCACATGAAATTTACATTTTGAAGTCATGATTTGATTCGATGTTTTATTCTTTATGGATGATATAATGGGTTGTTATGCTACACAGTGCTACCTTACTGACTGTAGGAACCTGGTCAATTAACCTCTGCCTCTGGCTTTGTTCTGCTGTTGTGTGAAACAAACAGCCCGCCCACATTCACTGTAATTGCTCAACAACACCTTTGCATGTGATAGCAATTGAATTCTTCTCATCTATGTGTTTAAGACATAGAGCAGGCATTTATCTATCGAATTAAACATTTTGATACAATACTAACTTGATTTTGACAGTTTACTCTAAACAGAAACGGCAAGTAAATAATTATGCAAAAGAAACTATGTTTATTGTAACATCATACAGTTTTGTATCATTTATATTGGGCAATATATTATATATTTATATTTTTACATGGGACACAAGCTACAGAGGAATACAGCGACATAATAAAATATTAGTAGTAGTATTGGCACGAATTAAGTAGTACTGTATATACTTTACATGTTATACATTTAGCAAAATAAACACAGGAACAAATGTACATGTTGCGCACAGTGAAGTCACACATCTTTTTTGTTTTACATTCATGTCAAACTGTTGTGTGTCATGTTCCAGCACAGTACATTAAGAATGGCTCATGGTCAAATAAAGTAAATCTCACTCCACACACAATAAGATGACTTGGAGTCTATGAATTATTAACACAGTGTGTATTCCTTGTACACGCACGCAATATTACTCTTTCAGTAGTAAAGGGTTGTTTATAAATACACAGAAGATATTTTCAAGGTTTGAAAACACTGACAATAATGTGTTAGATCCATGGTAAAAGAGGTCAAATGTTATTTAATATTAAGAAAAATTCAGTATTACTGTAATACTTTACACACACTCTTTAAATAAACTCTTCATAATCACATAATCACATAGAGGTAAAATGTTAATATTAAGAATAATTCAGTATTACTTTAATACTTTTAAATACACTCTTCATAATCACATTATCAGAATCGCTGCAAAAAAAAAAAAAAAAAGTGGAAAAGAAACAGCATTAAAAAAATAGGAAAAATGTAATGTGCGTTGGACTCTGACAGGAGCTTTAAACGCATCAGAAAACCACCGCTCTGTCAGCGAACAGGCTTTCAAGGAACAGACATCCATCTTACAACACAGTAATAGCTGTTAAATACTGAGAAATCAAAGCCATGTTTGCCCTTGGAGGTGACCAATCTCCAAGCAACAAACATTCTCCACCCCATCGATTCCCAGCGACCCTCTGGGTAAACACAACACGGCCCTAGGAGAGAAACGCAAACAAGACAAACCTGCATTCATGTAGGACTTCATGTAGTGCGTCCACGTGCGTGCGCGTGTTGAAGGAGTACAGAAATGATGCATGATGCGTGGCTACAGGTGCAGGTTGCTTACGCAGCTTGCTTAGTGGATCTTGTCCTGAAGGGGCCCATTTGATTAGAGTCAATCACACTGACAGCTGCTTACTATGCAGAGCTGCAGCAAACGCCAACAGCATAAGAACCTCAAGACATGCGCACGCACACACACACACACACAAGAGCACTTTGGGGTGTCATGTACTCAAACACACCTGAGGAGATGACAAAACGACGATGTAAGACGGGATGACACAGACGACCAAGGTCATACTTCGACAGCGGACTGTCAGTTTTAACACGCGACACAAATCAAATGCATCAAAACACAATGATTCTTTGGGGAGGGGGCTTTGGGGCTGGGTTAAAGCTAGTTGAAGTTGTTTCAAGGTCATTGATAAAGTGCAGTTCTCCTGTTTGCAACTATAGGCGCAGCAGGCTGCGGGTCTGTAGTAACGCGGTGATAACAGTTCTACGATGGTTAACATGTAAACAATGTTTGATGGACGGCGTGCTGGCGTGGAAATTGCCGGAAGATGACACCTCTCGTGTCAAACTTCCATTTGGACGCGACAGTGAAGGTCGCGGGGAGAGCTTGGCTTAGCTCCCAATACGTCCTGCGGTGAAGCTCTTAAGTAGCTTAGTGAGGTGTTCAGCATATGGTGTGATAATTAATACGTTTGATTTCAATTGGAAGAGGAGAGCCGGGGTACGATGCTGCTTATCGTATTGTGATCCGTCACGTCTGAGCACTGACAGCTGAGGGGGGAGATGTACAGTAGCAGGAGAGGTTGGCCCGTGTTATGCTCAAAAAGTGCCTGTGTCGGTTGGAGCGGAACTGCCACAATAACTCAAATATATTCCTACTTTAGAGGGTGTTAATGGCTTTAATGGACATAATGGCATTAACGCTGGACTTTAGTATTGATTGTTGTGTACTGTATAATATTGATATTATTTGCAGCACTACCTTTGTATTGTAGTATTATTACAGTATAGTTATATTTGCAGTCACAATATTGTGTGTGTATTCTACATAGAACTGCAGTATATAGTCAACTGTAAGCTTCAGACCACAAGTCATATTACTTTTTATGTATTATTTGGATGTTGATGAACAAAAATAGTTTTGCAAATGTGTAAGAAATGTTGTAATGTGATGCCCCTGTAGGGGAGAGGGGTTGCGGTTCGGTAGCCTAAGGATCTCATCGCTGCTTTTTGCAGATGATGTGGTCCTGATGGCATCATC
>JAODUH010002537.1:0-11963 GCA_027564835.1 Typhlichthys subterraneus | reverse complement strand
AGTAGAGACAGACAGCACTAACAGAGACAGACAGACAGGACTAATAAAGACAGACAGACAGACAGCACTAGTAGAGAGAGACAGCACTAATAGAGACAGACAGAACTAATAGGGACAGACAGACAGCACTAGTAGAGACAGACAGCACTAACAGAGACAGACAGACAGGACTAATAAAGACAGACAGACAGACAGCACTAGTAGAGACAGACAGCACTAATAGAGACAGACAGAACTAATAGGGACAGACAGACAGACAGCACTAGTAGAGACAGACAGACAGAACCAATAAAGACAGACAGACAGCACTAATAGAGACAGACAGCACTAATAGACAGACAGAAAGCACTAATAGAGACAGACAGCACTAATAGGGACAGACAGACAGACAGCACTAATAGAGACAGACAGCACTAATAGAGACAGACAGACAGTACTAATAGAGACAGACAGCACTAATAGAGACAGACAGACAGTACTAGTAGAGACAGACAGATAGCACTAATAAAGACAGACAGACAGCCCTAGTAGAGACAGACAGCACTAATAGGGACAGACAGACAGGACTAATAGAGACAGACAGCACTAATAAAGACAGACAGACAGCACTAGTAGAGACAGACAGCACTAATAGAGACAGACAGACAGTACTAGTAGAGACAGAGAGACAGCACTAATAAAGACAGACAGACAGCCCTAGTAGAGACAGACAGCACTAATAGGGACAGACAGACAGGACTAATAGAGACAGACAGCACTAATAAAGACAGACAGACAGCACTAGTAGAGACAGACAGACAGCACTAGTAGGGACAGACAGACAGACAGCACTAGTAGAGACAGCACTAATAGAGAGAGACAGACAGAACTAATAGAGACAGACAGGCAGCACTAATAGGGACAGACAGACAGACAGCACTAATAGAGACAGACAGACAGCACTATAGAGACAGACAGCACTAATAAAGACAGACAGACAGCACTAATAGAGACAGACAGACAGGACTAATAAAGACAGACAGACAGCACTAGTAGAGACAGACAGGACTAATAGAGACAGACAGACAGCACTAATAGAGACAGACAGCACCAGTAGAAGCAGCAGCTGTACCTTCAGCACAAGCATCTCCACGTGGCTGGTTGTCTCTCTCACAGTCAGCTGTGTTTGATCCATCAGGTCTGCCTCCGCCCTGAAACGATAACAGCACCGCCCAGGTCAGCGTGTGATTGGCCAGCACCGCTAACACCCAGGCCGGCGTGTGATTGGCCAGCACCGCTAACACCCAGGCTGGCGTGTGATTGGTCGCTGAGCCGCGTCACGTACCTCTCCTGCCTCTCTCTCTCCTCCTGACTCCTCTTCTCCTGCTCCTCCTCTCTCTCCCTCCGCAGCTTGGCCTTCTCCTTCCTCCACTCCTCCTCTCTGGCCTCTAGCTCCTCCACCTGCACACACAGGGAGGAGACCACCTCCCTCTCCCTGCACGGACACACACACCCAGAGAATACTTTTAAGGCCATATTTTGAGAGAAAACTATAGCGTAGCAATTACACCATCGATATGTTTAAATCCATACCTGCAGGGCCCTGGTCTCTCAAGCCACGCCTTATATTTGTCCAAGTGAAGCCATACATTATTAAATCGGCATGCATTTCCTGGAATTGTGTTACATCTCACAAAACCAGCTCAAGTCGGAGTCTGACGTTAGTTACCCAGCACAGAGACATAACACCAAGTTACGTGATTGGCCAAATCAACATAAAAGTAGGCTAGGCCTATTGTTTACCCAATTTAATATTTTATCGGCATTCATCATCAGGAATTTGTGAAGAAAATGTCCATGCCTTTTCCAAAACCTTCTGTAATTAAGTATTATTCCAAAACTTCTTCAGGCCTGGAAATTTATATTTTCAAATTCCATATATTTTACAGGTTTTTCATGACCGTACGAACCCTGACACACGCACAGACACACACACACGCACACACATGCACACATGCACACACATGCACGAGCACACGTGCATAAACATGCACAGACACACACACAACCACACAGTTAAAAACAATTGGCATGTGTGTACATGTGTGTGTGTGTGTGTGTTTTGCAGGTACCCACCGGGACAGGACGTCCTGTGTGTGTGTGAGCTCCTGCTGTGTGTGTTGGGTGTGTCTGTTTTCTGCCTCCAGCTGGGAGATTCTGTTCTCCAGAGCCACTCTCCCCACAGCCCAGCTCCTAACACAAACACACACACACACACACACGCACACACACGCACACACACGCACACACACACACACACACACACATAGGGTGAAGGTGTTTGTAGGACTGGGTGATATGGACAAAAAATTATATCCAGATATATTTAGGGTGAATACCAATACACGATAACCATATCGGTATATTCTATAAAGTGGGCTAAAGCCTTCAGGCATATAGAATAAACAGGTGTTTGTCACACTAGCTCCTAGTGAGGGGCGGGGGGGGTTTCAAGCCTTGGAGAACACCAATCAGACCTATCTTATCAGGAACTACTGGCAGCTCTGTGTGTGTGTGTGTGTGTGGTACCCACTGTGGTGTGTGTTGGGTGGGTGGGTGCAGCTCCAGGTTGAGCCTCTCCAGCTGTGTGAGCCTGTTCTCCAGCTGAGCCTTCTCCTTCTCCAGCCTCCTCACGCACGCCTCCGCATCCTGACACCCACACCCACACACTCCATCATCACTGCTGCTTATAAGGGGTCATCAGCAGCTCTATAGCCTGACTGACGCATGTGTGTGACCGACCTGCTGTTCCTGGTGTCTCCAGTGGAGGGCAGCCTCTGCCTGCGCCAGGACAGACAGCATGGAGGACATGTCCTGCTCCAGACCACTGTCCACAGGGTCAGACGCACTGAGACCAGTGCTGCCTGGTGTACTGGTGTCAGGGGGGTCAGTGGTGGGGAGGGCTCTGGACTGGTACGGCACAACCACAAACACAGCTGTTATACAGGACTTATATACACATACATATACACACACACATATATATTTTAAACTGTACATTATGCATGGTGTATTGTACAGTATACACTGTACAATATACAATATACAGTATATACTGTACAATACAATGTACATTATTCAGTATGCCTACATCTGAATGGAGACATTGACGTGGTGTGTTTATACAGGAGAGCTAGTGAAACCATTGGTTGCATCTGTAAACGCTAATACAGCTCTAATTACTAATACATATCTAAATACATCTCTAATTAATACTAATACATCTCTAAACACTAATACTTCTCTAATTAATACTAATACATCGCTAATATATCTCTAATTAATACTAATACATCTCTAATTAATACTAAACGGACTCTCACCAGTTTGGCCACAGCCTGACTGACAGACTGCAGGGTTCTCTCTGCCTCTCTCGCCCGCTCATACTCTCTCCCCCCTGCCTCTACCCACACTCGCTCCTCTTTTTGCAGGGAGCGAGAGAGCTCCGCGATCCTGATGGAGAGAGGGAGAGAGAGGGAGAGATATAGTTAATGTTCTTAATGTTCATCACTGATGTTTACTGTGGAACTATTTGTTATATTGTCTTCCACAATACTGTTGTAATAAGGCTTTTCTATGGCCAGTCTTAGTCTATTCTATTCAATAATAATAATAATAATAATAATAATAATAATGAATTGAAGATGATTTGTTTATGGCTAAATATAAGTCACTGCCCCAACAAAGTGAACTGTGACCTCACCTATTCTTCAGATGGAGAACCTCCATCTGGTGAAGGAGATCCACCTCTGGCACCTCGCTCTGCTCCTCCTTCTCCAGCCCGCTAGGCTCCAGCTCCCTCAGGGAGAAGGCTCCCAGGGTGGTGGAGGAGAGAGGGGCTAGGGTGGAGGAGAAAGGAGCTAGGGTGGAGGAGGAGAGAGGAGGAGGCACAGCTCTGGAGCAGGAGAGCGAAAGGGGAGCACAGAAGGAGGAGGAAGAGGCCAGGAGAGAGGAGGAGAGACAGAAGAACTCTGCCCTCAGCTGCCACAGGTCCCTGGGAGGAGAACAGCTACAGTTACAAGCTGGTCATTAAAGGTTAGCTGTTTGAGAGAACGCTTGCTAACTTGTACGTCTGGTACATCCTTTAGTTGTCCAATGCATTTCCATTAATGTGAAGATGCTATTTCACATGTGGATGGACATTGCTAGATAACCCGCTTTTGAAATCGGTAGGCGTGAAACTTGTTCTTGGCGAACACACGCTCATTGCAAGATAAATCCTGTTACATGGGGTTTACTGGTGATTAAACGTTCCAAGATCAACACCTCCCTCCCCCGTAATCTGTGGGAGTGGGGTTTGCTTTGTCACACATAGAAATCTTGCTTATGGAGGCTGACACATACATACATATACACACACACAACACTAACTCTAAGACCCATACCTGGTGTGTGTGTGTGTGTGTGTGTGTGTGTGTGTTGTACCTGTCGGTGGCGGTCTTGACAGAGCGACAGTGTGTCCTCAGACCAATAACGTCTCTCCACACACGCATCAGACGAGACTGCTCCTCTCTCACGTGGGCTGTCAGGCGCTACGCACACACATATAAACACACACACAGAGAAACAGACTCACATTAAACAAAAGTAAAGGTAAAGTCAGCTATTGCAAGCTAAATGTAAGCTAATACACTTTTTGTCAAATCAACAAATATCTCCTCATATTCCGCCATTTTATCGTTCTCTGCACGTGTTGAAAAAATGATCTGATACGTCTACACATCCCTGGCTCCGTAAATAGAAACATAAACAAAGTGGTGAACACCGCTCGTATCCACAAAGCCGCAGCACTATTCTTTGCTTCACAATGCATTTCGACGTGTGAGGCGTCGCCGCGGAGGACTGCAGAGTGATGCTGTTTTGATTTGAGCTGGAAGTTAGCAGAATGACGGACCATACCTTTAAGAGAACACTCGAGTCTAGTGCTTTAAATGACTATTGACGGAGAATAACTAACTAACTGTTAATTAACTAGTCTAAAACATTAATACACCAGTATCAGCGGCTAGTGTATTAATGTTTACATTAATAAACTAATTAATATTAATAACATCAGACCAGACAGTAAACCTCTTTCTCTCTCTGCCAATCAGCTTCGTTCCGCCCCCCCTCCTCCACAGCTGTCGTCCAATCAGCCGTAAGCTTTTGCAGGTCCTGCCTCAGGGCCTGGTTGTCTCGCTCTAAATGGTTGAGCTGCTCTTGGAGAAAGGTGTTCTTCTCAGCCAGGCCAACAGACCTGTGGCGGCGGTTAACCTGTCTGATTAGTGCCTTGCCAAATGGCAGTAGTGTTAGCCTTGTTAGCACAACCCAGACGTTTGACGTACCTCTGCTGTTCCTCCTCTGGCCTGATCAGGGTTGTCTCAGTGGTGTCGCTGCGGTCATCTCTGATCTGTCACCAGGAGACGCAATGCCACAACCAATCAACTGTACAGTAGCCAGCCCAGGACAAATGTTAGCATGTCCTCACGAGCAGGCAACTGTCATGTCATGTGTGAGCGCTGCAACTAGTCATGTCACGCTAACATCACATGCTCACATCAATACTCTCGTTAGCGTGTTAGCGCTGTCATGTCATGCTAACATCAATACTGTTGTTAGTATGTTAGCAGTGTAACAAGCCCTGTCATGCTAACGTCAATACTGGGCAAGTATGTTCCAGCTTTTACAAGTCATGCTGCACCTCTTTGTAGAAAAGCTCTCTCTCCTCTGCGTTGAGGCTCTGCTCCAGGTACTGGCAGCGAGTCGTGCACTCAAACAGCTGACGACAACAACAACAGACACTGACGTAAGTGAGAGCAACACAGCAGAACTAGCAAACAGTGTAGTACTAACATGCAGGCTGAGCAGTGCATACCTGCTCCAACAAATATAATTTACCTACTGTAAACACTGAATAATACCAATAGAAGTGTTCTTACTACTACTCCGTATGAATGTAAATTATATTCATAGTGCTGCTGCTACTACAGCCTTATAACACATGCACCCGCACACATGCACAAACACACATACACATGCACGCACACACATGCACGCACACACATGCACGCACACACATGCACACACACACATGCACACGTACACATGCACACACACGCACGCACACACGCACGGACAGACACGCACGCACACATGCACGGACACACATGCACACACACTCATGCACACACACACATGCACGCACCCCTCACCTTTCTTTTCAGCTGGTTTATGATAAGGGCTTGTCGCGCCTCTCTCTCTCTCCCCTCTCTCTCCCTCTTCCTCAACCCTCTCTGCTCGGAGTCCAGGTGGAGAGACGGGGCAAGAGATGGCTCCAGAGACTGGTCCAGCTGGGGGGAGGGAGACATATATATAGAAAGAGAGAGATGAAGAGGGGCGTATAGAAGGTGTTCAGATCACAGGGTTCCCACTCTAAGTCAAATGTAAAATGTCCTGACTTTTCCCTGATGTTCCGTTACTGTAACTAACATAAAAACAAACTAGCAGTCTGTGTAAACAGGATAGCCAGCATAGCAACTATAAGCGTTGCCAGCATTAAGTACTCAGCATGTAAGCATTCATCATGTAAAGAGGAGGTTCAAGATTTGTTGAGACAGCTCAATGTAATAACACCACATACAATAACAATGTCATTACCGGTAATTGCAACTCAAATTTAAACATGCTGTAAACATGTTCCCTGGAAAATTCCCTGATGACCATGATTTGACTCAAACAACTATCAAATTCATTGACTTTCCATGTCTAGAATAGACATTTACCCTCTCTCTGAGCGCACAGGCTCTGGACTCCAGCTCCTGTCTGGCTGCATTACTCTCTGACAGCTCCTCCTGCAGACGAGAGATCTCCTCTTTGAGCTCCGCCCTTTCTTCCTGCCAGGTGAAGAGCCGTTTCTCCATGGCCGCGGGGTCTTGGTCTAATGCCTCCAGGTGTCTGCCAGCACATCAACGCAGGACTGGACTACAGTACACATGCAGCTCTAGCTAACATCTTGACATTATATGTTAACAGGCCAGCGTGAAGATGACCAGCAGTGAAGATGACTACCAGCAGTTCATCCTAAAACAAACTTTCAGTCAACTGAAGTCCGACAGACTGACAGAACGTCCAAACAACATGACTGAAATATTGTGACGGTACCACACAACGTTACTCATTTTTAACTCAACTCTTAAACTTAACTCACAATATCGCAGTAATCATGTTCACCTTAGTTCTATTGCTGAGGAACGTGTACTAGTTTACTACGTTAGTTTGCCTGTTAGAAAATCAACTTGGAAGATAGATGGGATGGATCACGTCAATAACTATGAGGGTTCAGAGTTGCGACAGACAACAAACTGCAGTCAATATGACCTCAGCTTAGTTTACTAAGTGAATGTTCTGTTACTGTTCTTACTGTATTGTGTACAATAGAAGCAGTTTACACAAGAGCAACATCATCCTGGTCCTAAGCGGGCTACCGCTAGCAGCTAACGTTAGCAATAGCGGGCAGGCCAGTTTCATCTACGGTACCTTCAAACAACCATGTCGTCACATATTTCATCCATGCAGGGTCTCTTTAATGTCGCTCATCTGGAAATGAATTAATGTATCTGCTGCAAAGGGACTCATTCATGACAGAATTCAAAAGTTTCAACATAACCTCTGACCTGAGGAGCAATGCAATCACCGCGTAACATAATGTTGCACTCCGGTTTTGACAGCGACACCTACTGACGTTTAACAGTTATAACAAAAAAATACATACATCAATCTGACTCATTAAACATTTACATAAAAAGCAAATATAACAATACAGTAAAAACGTTTATACAATAACATTTATTAGCCAATGAACAATGAATAGATATAAAACTTGTGAATATTTTAACAAGTGCAATTTGTTATTATACAGTTTATATATGACAAAAGTAGCATTCAGGATGATAATATTTGCTAATATATAGCTATACATTAGATTAGCTTATCATACACATATAAATCACAAAACACAATGTGTCATGTTCATTCAACAGTTTGGGTTATATCTAATATAGGCTGTATAGTTGCTGAACAAATACACTGTTCATTGATTTTTACAGTGCTAAATATCCTTCATAATGCTGAATATTAAGATTTTCTTGAACATTTTCACCCATTAAAAACTTTTGGAATTGAAACCTCCTGCATCTTAAATAAAATAATTGCTCCAGAACTGTTCTTGTATTCACCTCCATGTTATTGTGACTGTCAGTACTGATGGGTTCTAGGCCTACTTCACGTCAAAAGTAAGTATCTGTCTTCTTAGCTTCCCGTGGGCAAACATGTTTGTTGTTTAGCAGCAGTGATAGCAAGATTTACAGCATCAGATATCTTCTTATTTTTATGTACCATATTGCAACAGAATTACGCTCAGTACATAATGTGATATTGGACAAGAACTTCGTTCAGAGGCAGTTAATTATGTTACTGTAATACAAAAATACATTTAAATCTCAAACATATTATGATTTTATTCATAATAGTATGGTTACAGTCTTCAGTGAACAAATTAAATTACCTCTATTATCATCGACAAAACAAGAAAGAATGAAGCTTATGAATGGATATTTAGCCTCCCAAATGAAAACCAGGGATTTGAGCCCAAAAGCTTAATTATGTTGATCACTTATTATAGATAATAGCTTGGCCTGGCCTGGCCAGAAGGTCATCAGTTTAAACCCTGTTGTAGAGGTAATACTTGTCTCTCAGCAATAGTGTCTGGAGGAGGGTTAGCTTTAGTAAGCTCCATAGAATGTTGGTTCTGATCCACTTACAGAAACTGAAGCAGGTGCATGTGTTGGTGTTTGGTTCCAACCCATTCTTAGCTAAGAGTCCAGGAGGTTGTCAGTGACGTGAAGTGCTGGGGTCGGGGTCGTCCTGGCTCCTCAGTGGGTTTCAAGTTCTAAACCCTGACGACGCGCTCATATGTCTGCAGTTGTATTTAGGTGTGATGATATCACAGCCAGTGTGACCGAGTTGGTCCATCCCCCTCCAGGAATCGAACTCCGCAGAGAGCAGATGCTCTACAAGACCCAATTGGCTCTAGTGTGTGTTGCCAGAGCGTCCATTGAGGTGTCAGAGAGTGAAATTGCACTTACTGCGCAGATACTTCTAACCACCCAGGAGAGGAGAGGAGAGGAGAAGAGAAGAGAGGAGAGGAGAGGAGACACTGTCTTCGTTTGTATTTAGGTGTGAGCAACCTTGGAACCCAGCGGCTACATCGTCTAACGGCGATTAAGTATCTGGGGCAAGGGCCAATCATTGTTGGAGTATTTCCTGCGAATAGATATCGTGGCCAAGGCTTTTTATACTGGTCATTGTTAACAGTCCAGTTATACTTGAGATGGATAAAGAGTTGAGTTCAA
The DNA here is from genome assembly GCA_027564835.1 of Typhlichthys subterraneus. Classification (NCBI taxonomy): domain Eukaryota; kingdom Metazoa; phylum Chordata; class Actinopteri; order Percopsiformes; family Amblyopsidae; genus Typhlichthys; species Typhlichthys subterraneus. The sequence continues at coordinate 2,535 of JAODUH010002537.1, read as the reverse complement.
TTAATATTTATAAACATATCCACACATGAATGCTAATTATGATCTAAATAATCATTAGACCACAGCCTCTGCTTTCCAAGATTGGATATTGGCCAATGCTTTCCGCCTATTTAGCTCTCCACATGGACATGACTCTGACTACAAGCGTACTACAGACGCAAACCAGGACTCATCTGGTGCTAGAATTGTCTGTCTCTGCAGAAATGTCTCAGATTCTGTATATTCATATGCAGAAATCTGCAGAAGACGCTTCTCTCTTCCCAGGGTCTTTCCCACTGAGGTGGGCTTCACAGAGAGAGTGATACGGCCCCTCATACCGGCTCCAGCGAGAGTCAGTAGGTCTTGAGCCGGAAGACCTTGCTGAGCCTGGAGGTGGCGCTAGAGTACACCAAGAAGGAGCCCTGGCTGCTGGAGAAGTGTTCCCAGTCCCTGCAGCCGAACGTGGTCACACCGTGTACAGGCACAAAGCCCTCGGCGCCCTGCCACCTGCACGCACACACACATGCACACGCACACACACGCACACGCACACACAGTACTCATGCATGCACACACACGTGCGCACAAACATGCACATGGACACACACACACACACACACACACACACATACATTATTTGGTTAGATGCAGTCACATAGAACTGTGCAACTTTTAGAAGTAAGTAGTAATAGGGCATACTTGTATTACACAGTAATAACTTCAGGAATCTAATCTAATATAAAATAATCTAATCTAATATAAATAAATCTACTATAATATAAAATAATCTATTTAAAAATAAAGTTATCTAATCTAATATAAAATAATCTAATCTAATATAAAATAATAAATCTACTCTAGTCTAATGGTATTTTCTCTCCAGCAGTGATTGAGAACAACTGAGGACCTACTTGAACACCACACTTTTGAGCGTGTATGAGCTGCCATCGTGAGAGTTTGCAACAATCAGAAACTTCTCTTCTCCCACCGTGAAGAACTCCCAGTCCAGAGCACTGCGCACACACACACGCACACACACATACACGCACGCACACGCACACACACACGCTCACACACACACACGCACACGCACACGCACACACACACAATCACACCAGCCAACGTAGGTTGGTTAACTTTCAATCTGTTTACTGTGAATACCGTGTTTGTGTGTGTGCATGTGTGCGTGTGCGTGCATGCCCACCTGTGTGTGAGGATGTCCTGGAAGCGTATGAAGGTCTGCGTGAGGCTGTTGAGCTCGTAGATGGTGGAGTTGATGGTGTAGAGGCTGGGTGCGTTCTGCTCCACCCGCTGGCTGTTAGCCACCACCAGAAAGTAACGCTCCCCTATTTGGAACATCTCCCAGTCTGTAGCCCCCATTGTCTGGATGGAGAAGAAGAGATGAGAGGAATAGATGGAGACATCTTTATGAGCGTATGACAGTTTGGTGGTTGACTGACTTGTCCAAACAGCTGAGATCTTCAAAAACCCCTGACTTCCAGCAGCGGAGTTCCCCTCTCTCTCTTTCTCCCCTCCCCCCTCACCGGTATGTCCTGGAATGGGTGGAAGCGCCCGTCCACCCAGATGTACACCGTGGAGGGCAGGAGTGTGGTGGAGCCGTCGAAGGTGTTGGCCACGGCCAGGAAGTGGTACGGGCCGACCCGGAAGTACTCCCAGTCATACGCCCCCTGGGTGCGCACTGTCTGGTGCTCCTCAAACAGCTGGGCTCCAGAAGAAACCAGAATAACCCAACAGAACCCAGAATAATCCATAAGAACCTAGAATAACCCAACAGAACCCAGTACAACCCAGCAGAACCCAGTACAACCCAGCAGAATGCAAAAGAACCCAACAGAATGCCATTATTACATTATTACGTTTTATTACAGTATTTTGCTTTACAAAATAAGTCAATATGTTTATTGCAGTGTGCTGTATGTACCGCTCAGAGAGCATGTTGTATGTCATGTACAGCTGTGCAATGACAATAAAAACTATTCTATTCCATTCAACAGAACCCAGCAGAACGTCCCATCACAGACCGGATAATCTGATCAGAATGCTTCTAGTGGCTATGCAGTGCGTGTGTGCGTGCGTGTGTGTGTGCGTGTGTGTGTGTGTACCTTGGTTGCAGGGTTCCACCTGTAGATTACACTGTGGATGTTGTGGTTGGAGTCTTTACACACACACACACACACAGATTGATTTATATCACATGTAATATACACTGGCTCATAAAGTGTGTGTTAGGGTACTATGTGCTAGTGTGTGTTTGATAGTTTGTGTTAGCTAGTGTGTGTTATTGTGTGATAGTGTGCACGTCTGCATGTGAGGTTGTGTTAGTGTTGATCTGAGGCGTGGCCACATGACTGTTCTCATGGTTGAATGGAGCATGCGCACACACACACACACACACACAAGTAAAATAAAACATAAAAGTACAGTGTGTGGGGGGGGGCATACATGAATGACTAATCAAAGAGGGAACGATAGTATCAGGCTGTAAAACCACATCTGAGAGGAGAGGAGGGAGAGGAGAGGAGGAGGGGCGAGGAG
>JAODUH010002536.1:0-11963 GCA_027564835.1 Typhlichthys subterraneus | reverse complement strand
TCCTAATAAAACAAACTCAAACAAGAACCATTGTGCTGCTTGTATTTAGTTGTTAGCCCAGACATCTTTTCCACCCTGGGGGGTTAATGCTACGTTTCTCCAGATCTCCATCCTGACACGCACACACATACACACACACATGCACACACATGCACACGCACGAACACACACACACACACACATGCACACACACGCACGCACACACACACACACACACGCACGAACACACACACACACGCACACGCACGCTCACACACACACACGCACGCACACACACACATACGCGCACGCGCGCACACACACACCCATCTCTGTCTGTGTCTGCTGTGATGGATGTGTGATAGATAGGTGGAGTATTGGGGGATGGTTAACAATGGACTGACTTTTGGAGGGAACACTTCTCTGTCAGACTCTAATGGTGCTGAGAGAGAGTTTTATGCTAGTTGTAAAACGTAACATAAAAAGAGCTGACCGTTTGCTCAAACAGTTAAACAATCCTCTGGGGGCATTGACATAGTTTGCTTCCAATTATTATTAACATTGATACAGTTTTAACTGCCTTTGAATGGAATAACTGTGAAACTTTATTTACTTGAAATATATGTATAGGCCCTGACCTATCTATCCTATAATGTCCTTAACTGTGCTTATAGACATTGTTTGTATCCACATAAGCCGGTGCAAATGGATTTTTTCACTCACCACTCCACTCCCTGGGACTGGGAACGTCACATTTAAAATTGCCCACAAAACCCACGTTTGTCGCTCGGCAGTGTTGAAAACATACATTTTATTTGGGCCTTACACTGCTGCTGCTGAGGTATCTGAATGCACCTGTCAGCGCTTGAGAGGCCAGAGGTGCGTTCAGAATTGGCGAACGTTCGTGTTTGCTTGGATGTTTGTTTTAACGAATTTTGAAAGTTTTGAAAGTATTGATTTAAACTGTCACCCTTCGAATAGTATCAATGTGTGTTTGCTTTTGTTCAGGTACGTTCGCGACGAACACTAGGCAAACAGAAAACTGTTTAAATAGGTTCGCAAGAATTCGCAAACGTTCATTATGAACGCACCTCAGGTCAGTCAAATAAATGCCTGAACATAAACTGTGCATATTTATCAGTGTTGTTAGCATGACAGAGTTCACGTAGACACATAACTTGCTTGAGTTAATCATATCTGGCCGTGCCCTTTAGTTTCCATTCTATTCTATGTACGTAGTCTCAGAACTGAATAATATGACTGGATCCTAATGAGAAACAATTCCTATATGGTTGGAGAAGATGGAGACAATATGTCCAGACAGAAGGAAACGCTCTGGGCTTCAACAACGGAGCCACTTGTTGCTGTGAGCTCATCTCAATCCCAGAAGTGTGCAGTCGGCAGAACCGAAATTGGACGGTAATCAGATCAGCGAGCGATGGGCTGAATGCTAGAGAAAGGTTGAGAGGGATGGAGGAAGGGGTTATTTGGGGTTACGGCTATGTGTCAGAGGTCAGGCTTTCAGCGACGCTCAATCTGAGGGCCAGTAAATCCCATCTTTGTGTTACTCAGCGTGGAGCGATGTGGATGGATGAACACATCTCCTCCAGGGCAGGCATGTCTTCTCCAAGGCCGTGCTGCAGGGCCGAAGATGCACGACACCCATCCTTGTCTCTCCAGATCAGTAAGAGGACGGCTCTGCCCAGTTGGAGCAGGATTAGAAGAAGGAGAACTTAAAGTACACTCTCCAACTAATCAAAGTCCCGTTGTTAATGCTTTCTTCCCATAGCAGCAGTTTGATATTAGCCACCTTTATTCCAAGACCCCATATATTATATTAGGAATATTACTTTTATTAATAAAGAAGATAATGAAATAAAATATAAGCTTTTTGTCTGTATTCACCTGAATATGATGTCTATCTTTTACGGTAGTTCCATAAGTATGTTCTAGTACTTTTGTCTCCCCCAGACGAAGGCGTCCAGACAGAGATGTTTTCATGCTATCTAGTATGTTTTCACCAGAGCTGCAGACGTTGTTTTCCCGCCCCGGCCGTCCCAGCAACATTTCCATCACAAACATCTAACCCCCCCCTCCACCCCTCCCCTAGTCTGGCCCTGGGTTGTCTCCCTCCAATATGTGTGTGTGTATGTGTGTGGGTGCACGTGTGTGTTCTGATCTCCATTAAAATCGACATAACTGAAGGTCAGCTCTTCTGTATTCACTTAAATAACAAACATTCCTCCATTGGCCCAGAACCTCACATTCCTGTCCCAGGGGTAGAGAACAGTGTGATCTTATAGGAAATCTGTGAGGGGAGGGGTAGGGAACAGCTTGTGTGTGCGTGTGGATGGGAGGGTGAGGGGTGGGGGGGGTGGGGGACATGTCTTCCTGACGTGCAAGGCCAAATCCTGACACAAATAGAAGAAAATAATTGTCCCTTTACAAATGACCCCTCAATAATATGCTTCTTATTGTCATGAGAGACAGAATAGAAGATTACGTTTCAAATTAAATGAAACAGAGTTGCACTGCACTCTGATGTCACCCGAGGGAGTGACATCAGCTTTGTTTGCAGCAGCAGACCCCCGCCCACACCTGTTGTGGACGTTTAAGATCCACCTGTTTAAGTTCAAAACCCCATCTTTCTCCCCAGCAGAATGGGTGGTGATGTGATACCCTGTATGTGGTGGAGGTGTGGGGCTGTGGGCCCTGGAGATATGGGGGAGGGGGTATAAAGACAAAAAGTGTTGGCTGCTCCCCCGAGGCGTTTCCTCCAACACAGGGCCCTCATTGTGTGGCTCCACTGGTTAATTAGCTTGTAAGGTTCCACTGGTTCATTAGCTTGTACGGTTCCACTGGTTCATTAGCTTGTATGGTTCCACTGGTTCATTAGCTTGTATGGCTCCACTGGTTCATTAGCTTGTATGGTTCCACTGGTTCATTAGCTTTAATTGTTCCACTGGTTCATTAGCTTGTATGGTTCCACTGGTTCATTAGCTTGTATGGTTCTACTGGTTCATTAGATTGCATGATTCCACTGGTTCATTAGCTTGTATGGCTCCACTGGTTCATTAGCTTGTATGGTTCCACTGCTTCATTAGCTAGTATGGTTCCACTGGTTCAATAGCTTGCATGATTCCACTGGTTCATTAGCTAGTATGGTTCCACTGGTTCAATAGCTTGCATGATTCCACTGGTTCATTAGCTTGTATGATTCCACTGGTTCATTAGCTTGTATGGTTCGACTGGTGCAATGGAGGATGCAGTGGTGTTGAAAGGTTGATTGTAGTTTGTATGGCTGTATTAATGCACACATATCACAAACTCTTTTTACAGGTAAAACATTTTTTATTTTTAGTATTAATTTTATGTAATCTTAATTATTAATTTTTTCTGTATTGATAATATTATGTCTTCTATTACATTATGAAATTGTAATGTTATAAAGGTGGAGGATCTATTTCATGCTAACCCTAACCTCATCATCACTGTTCATGATATTAGTATATTATTTTAAAGGCAGGTTTAAAGGTCGTTCTACAGAACGCTTGCTAGCTTCCAGCTCAAGTGAAAAAACCAACTCCCCAGGAGCTCCCCCCCACACACACACACACACACACACATTGAAACGCATTGTGAAGCCCAGGGCATTGTTGTTGTGAGCGGTGTTCACCACCTGGTTTGTGTTCCTCTTCATGGAGTCAGGGCTGTGTAGACGCACCAGGTTATTTGTTGTTTATGACAACCAAAGTATGTTTGTTTGGTAACTAAATCCAACTCACATCCTTTATCTTAGTATGCTACATAATAATATGTGAATGTTTCAGTAATACCTTTTAAATGCACTGTACCTTACACATGTTGCGCTAAATTAAAATCAATCATTTCATCATACATGTGATATTACTGTTACCAACACATCATCCATTACATATATAAATGTACATAAAAAATGAATCAGCTTTAATAAATACATTGCTTTAACAACAGAGAGCATTATTACGAGCAGTAGTGGGTTGGGGGGTCTATAATCATCTGTAAAAGCAGGCAGGGGGCTGGGGGGGGGGGGGGGGTGTTGGGTGGGTGGGTGTATTTTTGGCATGCGTCTATTGTTTGACCACACCATTGTGTAGGGTTTAATGTTTAAAACCCTACACAAGTGTGGGTGTGCATATTTGTGTGTATAAGAGTTTGCATATGTGTGTGTGTGTGTGTGTGTGTGTGTGTGTGTGTGTGGGCAGGATAATTATGCTTGCTCCAGGCAAGGATCAACCAGCTTCAGGACAAGCTCATTTAGCCAGATAGCAATGTGAAGCAATAGTAAGGCAATCACAATATAGTAAAATAAATAAAATATAACGAAAACTAACCATCCTATTAAAGGAATTTCAAACCCAACAAATGAATTAAATTAAAGTGATTTATCACATTTCAGTATAGACGTTTTTTTTATAGATGTGTTTATGTGGGTATTTTATCCCACAAGACAATATCATGTTCAACATCTGGTGGAGATAATGATCAAAAACAACACTGTCAAATATTCTGTGGTGGTTCATGAACATTACTAAAGATAATATTTAGAAATACTTGAGACAATTGTGTTATCTGTGAAGCCTATTTCTATCATCCATGCAAATAAAAGCTGAAGCACAAACACCTTTGCATTTCTTAGACATTTATTAAAAAAAATGTGCTGTAGTTTCCAAGCTTTAAACCACATCCGTGGGTTTCAGAGAGTCACCAAAATCAAATCCAAGCCCCTCCTGACCGCCAAAAATCAACCTTTTGTATTGGATCCCATTGTATCCAAATAAGTGGGGGAAATCAGTTCAGCTGTGGGTGGGTGGGTGAGTGATAACATCTGTCTTTTCTATAGCCATATGTAAAACACCGCACCTATTGTCCATTTTGGAGGGATCCTGATATTTCTTTCCAGTTTCCCTCCAAATTGATCCAGCCAATTGGAGTCAAGACAGCAGAGGATGGGGCATGAAGGGTCAAGCCAAACAGACAGAGGTTGTCCTCTGTTCCTGCCCTTCCCCCCACCTTCACTGATTGGCTGAACCCCCAGCCAGGTTCCAACAACACTATCAGCCCCAGGGACCATCACAATAATAGCCTCAAGTGGGATTAGTGATAGATGCGGAGGTCAGCTAACGAGCCTGATAAACACACAATGAAGGGGTTGGGGTACTGGCGTCCAGAGTCCAGTGAAAGTGTAAATGTTTTTTCCCTCCAGAAAATACAGATGCTCGATCCGCCTACACATAACCCTGCCACACACATACACGAGCTGTTCAGTCAATGTAAGACAATAAAGGCAGGCTTGCCCACAAACCACACTATCTGAAGGGGAAATCCACTGTTGGGCTGAAATGCGATCCAGGCTTCAGTCTGGTTACAATTAAACTGTGGTCATCAGTGTTATGGTGAACTGTTTCTAAAACCTCACATTCATGCAACCTTTCCTAAACACTGTTTTGGGCTGCGCCTAGATTCATTGCCTTTTTTCATCTATTCACCTTCTCCTCCAGCCAAACAATGGGTGATATATGTCCTGTAATCCTCTGTGCTAAATTAGCAGTGTGACAACATTGTGTGAAAACACCTTACAAAGGATCCAGTGCGTTTGCCTTGCAGATAAATTGTTTAACTTTATATGCTTTGAACACTTTGGCTGTCAAGGTCGGCTGGCCCATTGAATACGTCACCTTTCAAAGCCAATTTCTGGTCAATGATACTGTCGTTATCTACTCACACTGAGATAAGAGATATCAGACCACCCTCTGTCTAACTGAGGGGTGTTTGCATGGAAGAGAGTTGAAATAGTTCCATCTGAACATCAGCAGTTTTGTGAGATATAGATTAGGTAATATGTAAGTATTGGAAATCATTATTATTATTATATCTGGCCACCTACTAAGATAGTACTACTAAGCGAGAAGCTAAACGTGAACTTAGTTAGTGCAGCTCTTGTATAGAATCACAGATAGACCTTAACATGTAAATATATTACTGGTAATCCCCACAATGCTGTACAACGGAGTAGTAAGTTAAATGACAATGTAAATAAAACTTTATATACAGTAAACTAACAGAACCAAAACAAGCCTCAAATTACTTTCTAAACAACGGCAAACTGTCAAGACAGCATGACTGTAATACATGCAACAAGATACATATAACAAGAACACATGTTTAGTGTTGCTATAAACCATGGTTGGGTTGTATAAAACATTCTGTAGAATCTGGGAGCCATGGCAACAAAATTAAGAAACAACAAAATACACAAGCTCAGGCCTACAGAAAGCTCTGGATGGATGGATGGACGGGCTCACAGACAGACAGATAATTACCGGGAGTTGCAGCAGAATGTGTTGTAGCCACGTGAGCTATATTACAGCTACAGTAATCACATTCTGCATTCATGTTCTCAAATATGGACAAATGGAACTGCTGAAGCAGCTTGTGCTTTTTTGCGTATTTGCAACAAAATAGGATTTCAAAATTAAAAGTTTGTTTAAATACATTTTCTGCACATATCTTAACGTAAACAGGTGCGAGACACAATGGTGTAAAATGCAGTAAAATCCCACTTGAGACTCATATTCTGAATCTGCTGTGTATATGCTGCTGACATAACCCAGAATAATATCTGCATATCCCAGATCTTAATCGGGCAAGAGAGACACTCGGAGCCCGAGAGAGAGTCCACTAGCTAGTTTCCGTGAACGTTAGTTAAACAACACTGTGAATACATCCCCTTCATGTGCGTGCACACACACACACACACACACACACACACACACACACACACACACACACACACACACACACACACACACACACACACAAAGCACAGTCGTGCTAAATGAATACACTAACACTAACATGATAGAACTCTCGTAGGCACACAGCAGCGCTGTTTGAAGACGCTTCGTTGGCAGGAGGGTGACAATGCCAGACAGACCACACATACACACTGCGGTGCCCTGAACGTGCATCAGTGTGAGCGGAGCACTGGTTCGGATCCCGCTACTCTGAAGGTTTCCTGCAAATTATAAAGGATATCCAGAACTCCATGTACATGGCAATCATCCATTTATAAATGGTATCCAGAACTCCATGTCCACTGTAAAATGTATCAAATTAAAATTCTTCCACACCTGTGCAAAATGTTCCCACCGTTTCCACCATTCCTCACAATAATGTTTTAGGGGGGTATAATTATTTCTTGTGTGCGTTTATACCTGTGAAGGTCTTTGAGTAAGGAACTGGGATTAACGACAGACAGGCAGATAAACTGGACAACTTCAACTGAAGTTAATTTCAACTAAACGCAACAAAGATGCAGATGTGGTAACGTGGCTATTACAGTGTAATGGTCTCGGTTGTCATGCACCACTTGCTGGATACATGCAGATGCTCTTGGGATTTACTGTAAATAAACTGGACTGGACTTTAGGTATGCGTGTGATAATTAATGTTGCAGGAAATTAATTATTTCAATGCAAGCAGGCCAATGCAGGAACGTGATCCATGTGGAAGCATTCAGGAACCATCATGCACTAATGCAGTTGGCAGGAAGCCTGCATTTGTGTGTGTGTACATGTGTGTGCGTGTGTCAGTGTGTGTGTAAAGCCCCTAATGTATTCATGTCTCAGTTGTGACCCCCTACCACAGAGTCTCTGAGACTTCTCAGGACAATTGGACTGCTGGATCTCTCAACATAAGCCTTTGTGTCGCGCTGACGGTCTGTCATATCACCAACACATGCAGCACACACACACACACACACACCTCGACACACGCACACGCACACACACACACACTGACACACACACATGCACAGGCACAGGCACACACACTGACACACACGCACACACACACGCACACACACACACACACACACACACACAGACAGAAACAGAAACACACACACACACTGACACACACAAAAATGCAGACAGACACACGCACACAGACATAAGCCCAAGCGTGTACACGTGCGTACCCCATATGCGCTCACGTACGGAGACACAATTAATGTACACGCACACACACACACACACATGATGTATACGCACACACAACCTCATGCACACACGTGCAGAAGGAGATGGATGGCGTCTCCATACTCTGCAACATCAAAGAGTAGCCAGGGTTTAGAGGTTAGAGGTCAAGGCAGTCAGTGGGAACAACAGTTCATCCTCATCCTCATGCGCTGCTTTGAGAAGGAGGATGTATTCTGTTGCACGTTTCTCCTGAAAGCAAGGCTTTCCTCCACAATTACATCTGACCTATTTGTATTATTGTTATTGCCAGTTGATCATTTTATACATGGATCTTTCCTCCATCAACAAAAGTGAATCATTAATACAATTATTTCTTTTTTTATTCTAAATTATAGTTGGTTGGGATTTTTTTACAATTGGGTTATGCATTTCGTTCTTATACGTTTTGCCCACTTTGTGAATAAAACAAATAAATAAGTACCTCTATAAAAGCAAACCACACCGAAGCATTTACTAAAATGTGTCAATGACATGTATCCTACACTATTTAGGCTACTCTGAACATCATCGATTTTGTTTTGTAATGAAAAGGGTTTATCTTCTCAAGGAGATGCCAACATTCCTCTAATAATCCAGTAATAAATACAAAAACAAAACACAACTGGTACATATAACTGTTATACTGGAATTCAGTTGCCTTCTTTTATTCTGTCATGAGTGAAGTGAGGAGAATATTATGCTGTTGTTAATTAGTTGATTTTGCTGTCTTGGGCTGTCAGAACTGTGCATTTCTGTGTGCTGGTAAATAGCGTTTATAAAGTAGGCTATTTAATATTGCTTGACAGTGCCACGTCCCTTTAAAACAAAAAAAATTGTAGAAGTATGAAAGGAATTGCGGAGGCAACTTTTCTTTCATGATTTCGTTTTACGCAATTCTGACTTAAACGTTGATGTTATCAGTCTGGTTAAGTCACATAGCGGTGGTAAACATTAACTGTATAGCTATGCAGTCTGGTTAGGCCACATAGCGGTAGTAAACATTAACTATAGCTATGTAGTAAACTCCTAACTTATCCCGGCATTCCTTTGGTTCCACGCCTCTCCCTCTCTGCCGTGACTGGTTTACAGTCGCATCTCCTTGCCGCTGATTGGTCGAGGAAGTTGTACTCCGGGAGATAAGTTTGGAACTTCAGCGGATTTACTCACACCAGTCCGTAGGATTGCGGCGAGATACATGCTGGTGTGTGTTAACTATTTCTCTCATCTCGTCCGTAAGAGTGGGAGAATACACAGATATGGTTTTCATCCAGTTTAGAAAAGTATTTGTTTTATAGCGTTTTAAACGGGACCGTTGATTTTTTTAAGCGTCGTTTTTGGAACAACGTTTTCTAAATCTCGGTCGATTTTCCAGCATCTATTGTAGAAAATGTGTAGTTTTTGGATTTGCACCATTTGGAGTTTACTCATCGCGGTAACCGATTTGGCTCTGTCGAACTATTCCGAAGACCAGTGCAGTTGGAGAGGCAGGCAAGTATTTATAATAATGCATGCAATGTTAATGTACCGTTAGGTCCATATTTTAATACGGTTGAGAGCGTTCTGCTTGTGTCCGTTCGCTGCTGGTATTTGGTGGCAGCGGGCAATTTGCATTTGCATGAAACACGTTGAGACTTGTCACCCGAGCAATTACCATGTTTCTAGTGGCCTGCTGCTAAAGAGCCCGCAGCCTCCTGCAGGAGGAGCCCATGAATGGAGACAGGCTGGATGCTTTGTATTGTGTGCAGCGTTTTATGTTACAAGTCACAACGCGGGAGTAACGTTGTGGCCTGGAAACGTTTTTACACCAATTTCAGCCAGATGCGACATTTTACCACACAGCCTTCATTTAAAATGTCCCCCGCGAATTATGTTGGTGCTCTGCGGGATGCTGTGTGACTCGCCATGGCGCCCAGCGACCGACAGGCGTCGTCTTCTTCCCGATGTCGCCTAGTGTGTGTATGTGTGTGCGTGTGTGTGTGCGTGTGCGTGTTTAATAGCTGTGTCTGGGTTATTTCCGCCCGCTAATCCGTGATGCGGCCAGTTGTCATTTCTCCCAGCCTCTGAAACAAAGCATCAAACAGCATCAGCTCCGCCGTGGCAGTGATAGCCGACGGTCTGGCGGGGTCAGCGGTCACGCAGGTAGTCTCGCAGAGCCAGCCTTTACGGCCTACATGTAAAGTCTGGGAAGCAGCGCTGTCCAACTGTCGGACGTTAAGAGGAATTCGTTTAAACACTAAACAACATGACTGGCTGTTTAGCCGCTACATGTCTTGTAAATCAGTAACATTAGATGCCTACTACATTTAAAATGTTAAATGAGTAAAAATAGCAGTGCACTAACTAGCATGGCACCGGAAATTATGGATACAGATTTGTGAGTGAAAATCCAGAAAGTCAAGGGTGTATGGATCAGACATTCAGCACAGCAGTAGTAGCCTCATGAGATCAGGATGGTCTTGCAAGCTTCAGTTTAATAAAGCCCAGACATAATTTTGAACGTGTCCGAGACCTAGTAGCAGCAGAACTTAGACCAATCAGCATCGTATTGATAGCTATACTGGTGGTTTAGGTTAGGTGACAGTTAAAACGACCAGATGGTTCATCCAATCACCTGCCAAGTATTTTTTGAGAGTGGCTGCCCTTCACAAACAGTTTTGATGTACGGCTCCCCAGATGGACATGTGACTAACAATCCATCTGGCTTGTCAGGTTACGGTAGAGGCGGAAGAGGCTGAGACCATCACCTAGGTAACCGTGTGTCTCTCCCCCCCCAGTGGGTTGTCCCAGCTGCAGGGCAGCGTGGAGCAGATCTCCCTGCACTGCTCCGAGGGCACCCTGGAGTGGCTGTACCCCCAGGGGGCGCTGCGCCTGTCCCTGTCCCCCCGCCTGCCCTCCTCTGCCGTGGGCCCGGGCGCCGGGGGCAACGGGGGTGCCTGGGGCGCGGCCGGCCTCGTCACCGCCTGCATCAAGCCCTCGGCGCGTTTCCACGGCGCCCAGCTCTACCTGGAGAGGGACGGGGCCCTGGAACTGCTGGTGGGGGACCCCCCCTTGTCCCCCGCGGTGCGCTGCTTCAGCAGCCTGCCCGGCCACAAGGTGGCGCTCTTCCTGCAGGCCACGCCCCAGCGGGACATCAGCCGCCGCACCGCCTCCTTCCGCTACGAGCTGCGAGGGGATTGGGCGTCGCGGCTGTCACTCGACTCGGCCCCCGTCGACAGCGGAGGTGAGTCACAGACAAACAGACAAACGGACGGTGGCCCTAAGGGTCAAACGAGTGCGGTGTGTGTGTGTGTGTGTGTGGGGGGGGGGGGGGGGGGGGGGGATAACTGTCACACAAACACCCCCCTCATTCATGAATAAAAAACTTTTAACACTAACATTTAATATGACATGTATTTAGCATAATAACACTAATAACTAATGAATGTTCTCCCAACCGGATTCGTCTTTCTTTCTAAAATATTCTCCCTTTTCTCTCACATTTTAATAATTACATGTTTATCATACACCCCCCCCCAGCCCTGTCTCAGCACATTAGTTTCTTGAATCCTTTACAATCGGTTCCCATAAAATTCCCTTTGAGTGGTGATTCATGCTTCCAAACAGGCAGCCCACAGTCGAGAGCGAGAGAGAGAGCGAGAGAGAGAGCGAGAGAGAGAGCGAGAGAGAGAGCGAGAGAGAGAGCGAGAGAGAGAACAAAGGCCTAGTATGTGGGTCCTTCCCTGTTCAACCAGGTCTGCATGAGCATTCTGGGATTACTGCCGTCTCCTAGGCGACAGTTATAGGACTCTGCTCAGCTGAGATGCTCTTATCCTTTGTTGAGCGTTCTCTGTCTCCCTCTCTCTCGCTCTGTCTCTCTTTCTCTCCCTCTCTCTCTCTCCCAGCTAAGTGATTAGGCAGGGAGAGGGGGGGGGGGGGCGGGGCACA
>JAODUH010002535.1:0-11963 GCA_027564835.1 Typhlichthys subterraneus | reverse complement strand
TAAAGTTTCTTCTTCTGGCTAATACGGCCGATGCAGGCTCACCAGCACCATAACGTGGCCACAAACGTACATTACATTGGCTACTTAAGTAAACACCTGCAATTAATTTCAATGACTTGACGATTCACAGCGCTAAACGAGAGAAGAAAGGTTTCAAGTTCCACAATTATTCAAGTTCCTGAATTATAAAAGCCAGAAGTGGTAGCAAATGAAGAGCCCTTTTGGAGCCGGCTCTTATTGCTGAGCTGAGTCTAAAGAGCTGGTTCGCCAAAAAGAGCCGGAATGCCCATCACTAAATGAACACCAGATTACTGTTCTGAGTTTGTTACTGTTAAGATTAAAATGAGCCAGGATAAAAAGAGGACACTCCACATTGGTACTTTTAAGTATAAAAATAATTGTACTAAAATAGTAATCATAAATTACAATTTGCACTCATCTGAGGGCTTAAAAACCACATGAAACAGCAAAGTGGGGTGTTATCCCTTTTTATTGGCTGGGAGTACCACAAATGGAACAGCCTGGTTGGAGCACAGGCTTGTCCACACCTCTTAGCTCTTGATGTCGTTCTTCTGTTTCTTCATCACCCGATTAGGGCGGAGCATACTGTACTCTGCCCGACAACATGGTAACCTGATCTCACCTACAGTATCTGATTTAAGTGGTTTGGTTGAGGCTTCCTCATTTCAGCTGCATGTGTAACAAATAACATTAACATAGGTCCACGATACACGAGTTTCCCATATGCCTCTATAGCATACAGCATTATTACATTGGAGGAATGTTTATCATTTACAAAGCATTTCATATTAAAACATTTCATATTAAAATATGATTTCCACATATCCCCTGCTTTCACACATTTCCAGGGTGTGAACAATTAATGCAACCAATTATCAATTTTGAAAGTTTGTTCATGGTAGGGAGGTAAGTCTAAACCAGGGGCGGAGGGGAGGAATTAATTAGACTTCTCTGTCATCAGGGTATCCTTGGGCACCCTCCTTTGGTTGGGTTTAATCAGAGTTCAACCAAAATCACAGCATAAATGGCAACAGTGCACAGAGTGGTGGTAATTAATTGTATTTCAGTAAAACTCACTTTGCCAATTTGTGGGAACCCACTAAACTTAACACAGGAGAAATTTCCAATAGGTGTCAATCTTGTCAAGCCACCAGTGGTTACGCAATAAAACAAACTAAATACAAATAATAAAATCACAGAAACATAAGCATGATTTCACAAAAATTCCGTCATCTCTCTTCAGAAACGTAAATTTCTGATTAAAATTAAAAGTTATTTGGCATTTTGCTTGCTTCATTGCATTATCATTTTAGCACATGATCGGTATTTGCATGTAGTCAAAAAGGAAAATCAATATTAATATTGTAGCACTATACCTTAAGGATAGGACAATTAATAAAGGCCGACCTCCCATAGAGCCCAGGAAAGCCTATATGCCTTCCTGCCACGAGTCAAGGCTACATTTGAGATACTCAGTATCATAAGGCTTAATGACAAGCAGTATGGAGTGTATGGACTTGTAGTGGAACAATATATCAATCATTATTAGCATTTATGTCAGATAGAAATAAAAAATAAAACAGTTGAAACACGCGTTGCTCTTTTTGCTTCTTGTAGCTGGGGTAGACTAAGCAATGGACAGTTGTTCGGGGTTATTGTGCCCTCCTGAGGAACCCCCACCACCTCCAATAGCCCTGTGTTGTCGGGGTCTCCGCATACACCTGTATTATGCTGCATGCATGCAAGAAAAATAGAGTAGTAGAAGGTGGTCAGCCAAAATCATTGTCATGACATCACAGTTAATTGTAAATTACCTTGATAAGTAGTAGCTTTAAGTTCTGGTTTGAACCTTAGTATTGGTACAGTACTGTATGCATCCATGGCTTGAACCAATTTGAAGAACGGATGAAATTTTCACAGATTATATCATCATTTGGAACATCTTGCTCAGACAACTTCATTCTCAAGAACTTAAAGTACAGACTTGACAGCCACCGGCACAAACATAGGAACTCCTTCACCAAGCATTCCCTGGGGCTAACTGATACTGTTGATATATATTGTTGTTGATTCAACAGGTGTGAAGGAACCAGAGCAGCTTGATTGCTGATGAGCTACACCTGGGAGGTCTGTTGGCAGTCCCGCCCTTGCTCCAGCCAGAAGAGTGCTACTGTCAGCAGATATGGATGTAATTGTAGGTAGGAGACCGGGGTTACTTTCGTTATTTAGTTTAAAGTTTGTATGGTTTTGGTATTTTATGGGACGCTGCTGGGTCCAACGGCCCATTGCGTGGTTGGCCCAGTAGTTTCCCATTATTTTGTTCTGTTTTGTTGTTTTGGGTCCGGTCTCACTCCCTTTTGGCAGTGTTGGGCAGTAGCATCGCTACAAGTAGCTACAAGTAGTGACACTACTAGTTAAACTACATTTCTGAGTAGCGTGGCGGTAGCGGCTCTGTTTTCTGAATCAAATAGCTTTTCAGTAGCGACGCTCTTTTATTGATCAAGTAGTGCGGTAGCGTCCACAGAAGCTACATTTTCCCAAGCATTTCAAGCTTAAGTCTGATACAACTAAGAATCAGTATGTGATACCATCACATACACGGACCTAGGGCTACATGTGAAGCACTTCCGTACGACGGTGATGACGTAGACGTAGGGCTACCAAACGCTGCGAGACTTTGATGCAGGGGATTGAGGGGGAATAAAGACAAGACTGAGTTTACGTGATAGAAAGAACAGTGAGAGCAGAGAATACATCTTATTGTTTAATAAACAGTTGAACTGAACAGTTTTGCCCTATTTGTTTGACTTACAGTTTTGAATGTTGGTACAATAAAATGTATATAAAAAAAATTTGCCCAAGTGCTGGGTTCCTTTGTAACGCCAGGCCCACCCCTCAGCTCGTGGCCACGGCTACACAACACCTTTGCTTGCCTGAGAATCTGTGTGCCTTCATCGATGGCACTATGCCCCAGTTTGCTAAACGCATCCCACACATTATGCAATAAAATTGTCACGAGGGGGCTGATACCAGGCCACATGTATTACTACCAAAGACATTTTTCAGCCAGAACTGCACAAAAAAAACAAAGAAACGGCCACAGCGGCCTAACAATTTCAAACAAACAATGCTGAAACCCAGGAAAGGGTTCACCAAATCCATCTTAAGGCTGCAAACCCCCTATGGGTAAAATAGGGAACAACACACAACCTTTATAAATAAACCCTAGGAAAACAAAAATACAGGGGGAGCCCAGAGAAGAGTTTCCCTCAATTGTTAAATAACTAATTTCTGTCCACTAACCGTGTTCGTTTTGTATTGTGCTAATTAACTGTCTGCAGCGTTTCACCTCATACTAATCCACAGGAAACAAGGGGGGTGACCCCATTGTTGCTGTTTTTGTATTGTCTCACCAAAGTATGGTTGAGGTTGGAGCCTCAACCCTGTTTAGCAGTTAGAACTGCTCCCGTCACCAAGGGATGGTGTTAAATGTAAAAGTGAGACCCAGATGTATCACTCAGTGCTACTTCTCAGCCAATTAACCAATTCTAATCAATAATTAACCAATTAAATCCCAGTGAATTGTTCAACCTCGTGTAGTTTACCTGCATGACGCATTAAGTATTAGACACTAACTTTGTCTTTAAGCCATCGCCATTTTATTTATTAAGTCAGTGTACCAGTTACTTTCTTTAAAGTTGTAAGTGTGTTTACAAGCTTACACATCCCTCTACAGGTTCTCTATTCTATAGAAACACAATTCTCTTCAGCCCCACTCTCTTCCTAACCGCATTATCGTTAGCCGCTAATTTGCGCACCTATAAAATAGGGAATTAATAGCCAGACGTGATCTGTTGTATGTATCTGTTGCCTTAATTCCACGCAACTAACTGCTACCCCTTTCATGTTGATTTATAAGTTGCTGGGTTATTTCCAAAACTCATGGTGTTTGTGGAACTCTAGTAACAGTGGTTGATATGTGCTCCTTTATTTTTACTATTGTGTGTGTGTGTAATGTCTAACAAATTTTCTTATGCTATTTTAAATAAATTCATGATTGTTTTATTATAAACCCTTGCCAGTGTGGTTGTATACAGAACACAAGTCACTAGCTAGCAGAAATAACCCTTCAGTTGAGATTAAAATTAATAAATTACAGAAAATAATAAAATATTATTAGTTATATTATTTTAATTTCACGCCGTTCCAAAATAGTTTGGTGGTGCCCCAGGACTATGAGATATTAAATAACTATTATGAATAATTAAGATTTTAGGGTAAAGTAAGCTAAAGAGCCATTGTGAGATCGTAATCGATCCACTCACCCTCTCACATTTCCATATATCACACCATAAGGCGATGTAGTAATTATCGTGACAGGCCTACACATTATAAAACGCATTCCTCTTTACTCAGCAATACACAGTTGTGCTACAAATAGTTACATGGGCAGAAACGTAGTTCGGGGGCACTGTAACACAATCACACGTAAACAGCGTGGGTCTATTCACATACACAAGGTAGTCAGTTTGTGTGTGTGCGCGTTTCTAGTTATCTAGAGCTTTGTCACGGTTTCAGGAGATTTTTTTTAAAGCTCACTCCGAGCTCTGTCTGTCAGAAAGTGATCTCCAGAATCCTCAGCTTTGTCTTCTGCTGGTGTTGCTGATAGGCGCTAATGAGGGAGCACAATGACAGTCCCCTGCTAGCCCCTCAGTGCTCTAGCAGTGGATTAATAATGCAGCCCTGACTCCGCAACAGAGGAATGAGCAAGGAGTGCAAATGGGAGAGAGGCAAAGGCTATGAGGGCAAATTGCCTTTGTGGTTGAAACTCAGAATCTCTACAATACATCCCGGGTTGCTTGAATATCACTCTGCCCCTCCACCTACATATATTAGGACTACACCGATCTCTACCCCTCCATCTACAGTGGCCCACATGTTTGTGAACAGTTGAAGTTTGAGATATACTGTAAAGTAGGTGACACCATAATGCAACTAAGGACTTGAAATGTATTGGTAATTTGTTTCTGGTTGAGGTGCTACTGTAGCAATGTCAACTCTAATATATTGGCCTACTCTCAATTACAAAATAGGAGCTGACTGTAATGTATGACTAGTTATACCTTGCTTGTATGTACCTTGTGTATCCACCAGACCATATTCACTTTGTAAATAGGTCTGGGCGCGCTCCATTGGAAAGTGTTCCCAGTCGTATCCTACTTGGCGTAGACCTCTGGTTAATTTTGAAACTATTGGACAGCGCTGGATTAAGTGTTTTGATCGTCCAGCACCATTTCAAAACACCTTTGACTTCAACGTCATCTCACTAACCCATCCCGATTGGGCTACCAGCAGTGTGGCTGTGCAAACGCTAATGTGATCAGGGTTTACAGACTGCAATCTCAGCTAAATAAATTGAGCTGAGAGCAGTCGGGCGAGGCCAGGCTACCTTACTTGTACCCCTTGTATGACCTAGTTTATGGCCCCAGTCGAAATCAATTAATTTGCTGCAATCTAAAAGTAGGAAGAATATGTAATAGTATTCAGTGTAAAGTCTATAGGGACATTTTATGTGCAGTTAATCCAATCTTCCAGCAAACTGAGCAGGAAACTAAACACGAAGTTGTTCCTATACTTAGAGATTAGCTGACGAATTTGGAAGTTCTAACAAACACATTTCTTTGGTCGTTAGTTTGTGAGTGTTAATCTGCAGTGGTCCAATCTAAAAATACACAGTAGTCCCTCGAATGTTATGGAGAACACCTTTACAAGTGCTGTTCCAAAGTGACTTTGGAACATTTAACCCCCAACATACAGTATAATGCATTTGGATTGGCTGATAAATATCTAATTTTGTCATTGCTACAGTCAATCTATACCAGGGGTGGGCAATCCCGGTCCTGGAGGGCCGCTTTCCTGCATGTTTAATATGTCTCCATGCTCCAACACACCTGATTCTAATGAATGGGTCGTTGGATTGCCCACCCCTGGTCTATACAGTCAGGCTGTGCCATCTCCATTCTCTTTGTGGGCTCCAGTTCTGGATCAAGGCTTTCTTACTTAAATTTTAGTTTTTTTTTAATAATACAACTTATTCTGCCACTCTTGATCACAAACAAGGGTTAAACAATTTGAAATACACTAAACAAAATTATAAACACCCCCATTCATCTTGAGCTGAACTCAAATATCTATTACTTTCACTATGTACACAAAAGACCTGTTTCTCTCAAATATTGTTCACAAATATCTTAATCTTATCTTAATCTGTGTTAGTGAGCACTTCCCCTTTGCTGAGAATCCATCCACCTCACAGGTGTGGCACATCAAGATGCAGATCAGACAGCATGAGTTTTGCACAGGTGCCCAGGGCCTGGAAGACGCTGTTGTATACGCCGATCCAGAGCATCCCAAACATGCTCAATGGGTGACATGTCCGGTGAGTATGCTCGCCATGCAAGAACTGGGATGTTTTCAGCGTTGACATCAGCAAACCGCTCACCAAGGCAGGTTAAGTTTTTATTGTGGCGGCCCATTTAGGTCCAGCAGCACCACCAGGAACTCCATGATATTATACATTTCAAATTAAATATACTTTTTTTAAAAACAAATATAAACAATGTTCATGTCATTAAGAATAACGTATTTCACTTTCGCTATTCTGTCCTATAACCTTTTCTTATTCAAAAACCCATCATAATGTGTTTCCTCTTCCTCCACATCACCCTCATCAGAAACCTTTACTCATCTGTACTGGGACCGATTTAGTTGACCACTGTCTAGTGCCCGATGATCATCTGCCATAGGATTTGATAAGTGGGTATACCTTCTAACTGGACACACCATATCTGTCTGACACATCCATCTGGGGAGCCGTCAATTGAAACTTTCAAAAGGGCAGGCGCTTTCAAAAAATACTTTGCATGTGATTGGACGAACCTGTGAACCAGCAGTCTGTTATTGAATCCACTCTTGCAGTAGAAGTCAGGAGAAGAGTGTAAACATATTTACCATTGAGAAAAGTATCTGCTCTTCTAATAAAACTGATGCTATATATTGTTTCATCTAGGCATTTTCGACTACAGTTGTTTCCAAGTTGACTATGTCACACCTAAACCACGCCCGTAGCTAACAGTACGACGCTGATTGGCTACACACTATAGGTTTACCAGTGTGAATCACAATGATTTATCCTCTCCAGACTGATTTTCCCGGTGAAGTCAAACTGATGCTTGTGAAATCAGGATGGTCTCGCATAGTTAAATATGCAATATTTATGTCATGTTTTTAGCATGCCATAATAAACATGCCAACTATTTAATGACTCGGATTTAATAATGTACTCAGTCGGACACCCCTCCTCAAGTCAGTAATGCACAGGAGAAATGCAAAACATGTTCAAATTTACATAGGAACATAACTCAGATATACGACTCAGGGAATGGGTTGCTCACATTTGCATAGTGAGCAACAAACAGTAACTCCGATATCAGACTCCAGTACTGCATTCTCCCTTTAAATAAAGTGCATTTGATGATTTAATGTTTGGTAATACTCACTTGATCTAATAGACAGAGCACTGGGTTGTAACTTGCAGTAGGTCACAAGAGTCTGGCAGCCCAGTGCTTGTGGCTGACACGTATGCAGCACGTCCCAGACAAGAAACGTTACCAGTAATCTGTCGTGCTGTTAGGACTGACCTCATACTGTACCTCTCCATATATATATATGGCAATATTACCTTGGCAATCAAAGAATACCCTTAGCTGTGTAATGTATCCACCACTGCTTTTATAGGAAAAATATATTAGCTTGTCTTAAACCACGAGGCAACAGTAAGGACCTATTAGCTTCACTGTACTTTGCTACGTACCTGTGTATTGTAACTTCTAAACAATGTTATAATACATACCATACAGATGTATTTAGTAAAATAGTGTGTGTGAGCACAATTTTAATTATTGAGAGAGCGAGCGGGAGAGAGAGTTACTTGAACCATCTATTATGGTCTTATTGTATGCTGTCAATCTAGTTCTGCTTGTACAGTATAGCAGTAGCAGATACAGTTCACATAACATGCATTATTCTAAGTCGCATGTGGGAAATCATTCCATTTCCAAATTAAAATAAACCTTTTCAAACATCAAGTTTCAATGCATTTTACGTTTACACCTAATCATATCTGTTTTACAGCAATGTTTTCATATCCCTGGCAGTTATTCTATATGCTTCGCTCCATTTGCTAGATGAAAATGATCGATCGATCTCTCTCTCTCTCTTTCTCTCGATCTCTCTCGATCTCTCTCGATCTCTTGATCTCTCTCTCTCTCTGACACTGTAACCTGTGTTGGAGCCTTTGGCCCGCTTGGGTATACTGTTTGGAGTTTCATACCATCGGCATCAACATGCAACTTTCCTTCTTTTCCACACTCAGACACATGGATATGGTGGTACACCATTTGTAGACAATAGCGTTTTATTTTCCAATTTACATTAAAATTTTAGCATTTAATGTCATAATGCGATACTCAGCTACAGTATGCATATTTAACTGACAGTAGCAAAAGCTCAAGACCTTTATACATAAATACAGTACTTTACTTAATTCCATGTTTTCTACCCAGCCCTGGTAAAAATGTATTCACTGATATTCTTCTGACTATAGTTTAGAGAAAAATAGCCGTTGGCCTGGTGCTTCTCCCTGGGTATAAATGCACTTCGTAACTGAATCTAAATTTCATAAAGGCTATCGATTTAACTGGTGCAGTGTTGCCAATTTACTTTATCGCTAGGTTTAGCGAATTTTCAGACCGTCTTTGCGACTAGCGACCAATTTAGCGACTTGTTCAGACCGGGGAAAAGGTAAGAAATATATAATTATATAATGTATTCTCATATGCTACATAGAGTAATCACAGTCCAGCAGCGCCGGATTCCCTCCTTCTCCTCATGTGCTGTGTTCAGACAGTCAGTAAGTTGTGCTTGTGTGTGTGGTGAGGCCGGCAGGATGATTCAAATGAATACACGATGACGCCATCAAAATGCAAATGACGACATCTGAGACTTCTAGCTACTTTCATTGGAAAAGAGTTGGCAACACTGTTCTGGTGTTAATGGTAGGCACAACTATCAAATCAAATCTTCCCAGCATTGTACCACCTCATTTTTTCAATATTTGTCATTTATGTGCATACCAGTAGGTTTCATTTTTAAACAGATGATGTACTGTATGTATTGGCCAATGGGGGCAGTGTGGAGAAAGCATGGGGATCCCTGCAGCTCATACACACTTATTGGAAGTATGCGTGCAGGTTAATGACTGAACATAGTTTTTCTCACACAAGGGTGATTGGAGAAAAACATTAAAGGTATAGTCAGTCATTCTGGTGAAAGCTTGTTGAACTATCAAAACAATAACACCTCTCCGTTCAATGGCAATGGGTGCTCCCTCAAATGTTCCTCCACACACTGGAAATACATAGCAAATGCTAGGATAGTGTTGTGAGGCGGTACCACATTGTGTTCCCATTAACAGAGTCAGGGCTGTGTAGTAACACTGTATACATTTTTCAGCGCACACACCATGCATACCATAAGGAGATACTGAATTTGACAAAAATTTGACAAAAATCTATTAGCTTACAATCGCTAACTACAGTAACTACTGTATACATTTAATTCGGCTCTGGTGTTAGGCATGGACGGATTACCGCACATGTGCCCAGGGCCCTGACTCAGAAAGGGTCCCCTGCTGGTCTGTATTAACTATAATTATTTTAATACTGACTGTGACAAGTAGCCTAACTGTTAAGCATTTTAACATACTGAGTGTAGGTCAATATAATTTACGCTTTGCTAAGCACCTATAGAATATGGTCCAATACTACGTTGGCAATCGTAACTATGCGCGGAAGCAATTCCGAAATGCAAGTCCGATAGCAGAGGTGCGTTAAAATTTGCCAACACTTGCAAACCGTCTGAGGAGGTAGTTGCCAAACACACACAGACGCTGGACAAAGGGTGACAGTTTAAATCTAACCATTTAAAATGTTTACACAAAACTTTCTATTGTTCAATAAGTTCAAACTATAGCAAATATTTTTCCCATCAATATTCGCTTCTGTTCACCGAATTTGAAAGCACCTCATATCAAAGATTAGCCAAAAACACAAGATAAATATCAGCGTAAACACACACAAGAGCAGGACATTAATCAACCGGAGGTTCCGAGCCAGCTCGATATTTGGACCATACCGTAGGCCTTATCTTATTTTCTATCTTGTTGTGCCTCATCGTGAGATCAAGTGCATCAAGACCACGATGTATGTGAGCAATATCCTCGAGCACTATGAAACAAATAGGAATAGACTAGAATCACCCAAAGAAGTCTGCAGTTGCTCTCCCTGATGGCAAAAGAACGCAAGCATGTCAGATAACTGGATTTTTAGTGACTTGATTAGATTGATTAAAGCATGAAAAGGATCTACAGTAGGTAAAACATGAACCCAGTTCTCTAACCTTATTTTGCTGTTGTTAATATTGTAAAATAAGACAGCTAGTTATTCTTTTTTATTATTTATTTATTTTTCATTCCGAGCCAACAAACCAATAAGGCTAATTGCGATAGCAACAGCGGCTGGACATTATAGGCATGTGTTAGGATAGGGTACTTCCTTCTATAACCCCCATGCTCTAATCATCTGTCATCTCATCAGCTTAGTTGTAGGCCTATTTATTATATGGCATGTGCGCAGTGCAGCTATGGCTGGAAGGATGGGATGAAAAGACTGCATTGGGGGGATTGGGTTCCCCCCCCCCCCGCACACAGGGGAACCATCAGGGCCATCAAGGTATTCAGTGAATACCCCAAATAAAATATAGTATAGATTTTTATATATATTAATATAGTATAGCTTTTTATATATGAGATCTGATTTGGGAACAATAAAATATACTGAAAGTGAGACATTTCAGTAAGCAGCAGACTTACTAAACTTACTAAGTGTCAGTGTTCTCTGTACATTACATGAAGGCAGTAATGAGGGGTGAAAACTTACAAATCACATGTTTTCTTGTGATAGGCAGAATACTCTGAACAGCAACAATGTTACCAATGTCTCAGCAACACTGCGCATTCAATGCATGTATTTAATGCCTTCCATGTTCCAAGTGAATACAGTCGGTGGATACAGTAGGTGATACTGTAGGTGCATATTTGACATTGTTGTCATTAGCCAATCACAGTTTGATATGGGATGGAGGTGGGACTTTCTGTAAGAATTTCAACATTATTTGTCTAATAGCGAACGCCCTACCACGTGACTCATTCTGACTGTGTACCGACGTGACTGTAACTTTACTGTATGGGCATCCTGCCAAACAAGTTAAACTGAGTAGCAGAGGAACTAACTAGCAGCTGAACTAGCTAAAGGCCAGCATGCTACTAACTTTACAGTAAGTGAGAGTAAAAACATTTGATCTACTGTAGTACAGTACCATGCCACAAAGATAAACAAGTGAGACAAAAGAGAAGCATCATGCAACGATTAATATTAACATAATTTCGTTAAGCCAAGATGAAAGCTGCGCCAGCAAGTACTAATAACGAGGCGAGAATACTCATCTTGTCAGCATTGCATTTTTGTGGTGGAATTTGAGCATCATGAGGTGTTTTTGAGCATCACGATGACTTTGACGCTGACACCATACTGTACATTGACGATGGATTTCTATCTTCTCCACTCAGAGTTACAACAGATAGGCTATCTTAATATTAACCGGGTAGTTTCCTTTATTGTGGACAGTTTAAGGCACACATGTGAAATACTCATGCTGTCTGACCTGCATCTTGATGTGCCACACCTGAGCAGGTACACTATCCACTACTCATCACTACACAACCAACTTCCCCTGCATTAGTCACTGCACCACTAGATCCCACA
>JAODUH010002534.1:0-34875 GCA_027564835.1 Typhlichthys subterraneus | reverse complement strand
CCGTTCAAAAAAGTCCAAAGTGCAAAAGTATTATGTATAGGCCTACATATACATCATACTTTTGTGGCTTTTTTAAAATATTATACTTTTTTGTCTTTTTGCAACACATTAGAAAAAGGGTATCAATTGAATATCTTGGTTATGGCTTTGTACCTTCTCCAACCAATTCACATGTGTTTGTGGGAATAGTAATCAATAATATTAAGGGACTACTTTTTTTTTGGGTGGGGGGTAAGAGACCTGGATAATGGATAGGGGGGCGCTGACACAAAAAAAGGTTGAGAACCACTGCGGTAGAACAACAACAACTAAAGATACTAAGACCTGGTTTCAACCTCTTGTTTTGGATATGGTAAAACGCATGCAGAATTATCATTTTGCCTACAAACAAATACAATTAATTTAAGAAATTATTTTCAGTAAATCTTAAATAAATGTTAAATATTTGTTTGGGTACATGATTAGCCCACTGCTTTATGTGCTACTCAGTTAAAGAAACGGTGTGCAAAATCTTGTATCATTGCCAATAGTTTTAAAGTTAGAAAATTGTTCTTGGATTGAAATGTAATCTAAAGTGCTTGTCTCAAGGTGCCTCCCAGCGGTCAGAAGTACACACTACGTTTTTAAATTAAGCCTTTGTCAGGTAGTCACTAGCATGCGTTCTCATGCCCATACCTGCATGTATTTGTCTTTTATCTGCTCACAGGTGGAGATGCAGTTAGAGATGTACAGATGAATGAACTCTGGTGGAAGGTCAACGGCTGTAGTCAACCTAGGACACACACACACAGTGGTCCTGAGTATCCTTCCATCCCTATTATGCAGAGGTAGGGCGCAGAAGAACTGCCTCACCTGTTGACCACCTCCATGGAGTGTAGGGACATGTCCATGTTGACCAGCACAGAAAAGTACTCCGTGATCTGGCTGCTCTGCATCAGCTTCAGCAGCATCTCGATGGCTACTAAAGGGTTGTTCTCCACCAAGTCAGGCAGCTTGGCGGGTGTCAGGCCAATGTGATACACCAGTTTGGGGTCCTTCTCCAACTCACACAGGAGCTACAAGAGGAGATACGGGACAGTCAGGGTCCTGTCTGACTGAATATATCAAGCTTATGCTTGATCTGAGATCTTTCCCATGATTCATAGCGCTGCAATAACGACAACTGTGCTTTATTTCTGGTTAGAGTGTTTACATCCAACTGTCTGTTATTAGCCTACATTAGCAGTGGTACAGTACAGTGATTTAACAGCGTTTGTTATACATTTTTTAAGTAGTTTGCAACATTTAAAACGTCGTGTGGACTGCATTAGCCCGGTGCTAAACTGACAGGATGCGTAGATTGTCAGCTGTTAAGTAGTTTTTTTTTCCCTTGAAGGTGTGGAGTGGATCTTAATAAAAGCAGAGGCGTATAATTATTTACACAATATAAACAAAGTTATCCACATTTTCTCTGTAAACATTGGAGACTGTAGGCTACCATAGTAAATATGCATGTTTGAAAGCTGAGGCAGATATACAGTATACTGTACGGGTACCAGTACAGTAGAGCTATTGATTATTTTAATAATCGAATAATAGACAGATTAGTCCAACGATTCATCGATTAATCTAATCATTTATTTTTCTATAGTAATATTATAATAGCAATAGTACAAAACATAAAATAATAAATGTCGTATGATGACAAAATTTTTTTTTAATTTGTATTGCCTAAATTGTGTACAATATACATGTCAAAACCAAACCAATTTGGTGCATTTAAGCGCAATTAGGACTGTTGGGAGATTCAGGTAGGCTACAATCTTGATGAAAAAGAAATACAAAATAAATTAAAAGAAACCCTTTTGCATGGTTTATAACCCCTCCTCAAATCGCCCCATGTCTGAATTGCTGAATGTATCAATGCCCACGATCAATGCAGAAAGAATGTGCTACAGATACGGGCAGATGAAATTCACTGGCAGTCTGCAGGCAATTTGCATAATGTCTGGCAGAGGAAATATTCCATGTGAGTGTTTAACAGGCTTTAGTAGCCTACAACAGTCAGCTATTTGGCTTTCTTCTGTACAAATTCGCTGGCTTCCACCTCACATCAACTTGTAAAATGACTGTAAGGCTGACTTTCAGTCTCTCAGTCAATGTTTACTTTCCTACATTCGACACCGCGCTGCACCGCATGTGACGTATTGTTCGTTTGCGCATGCCGTGATCAGTTCACACTAGAATCTGATACGTGCCACATTTAACAGGTAATGTGAACAGCAAAACAAAAATCGGATTTGAGCACTATATCGGAATTGAGCATTAAGGATCGCAGTCTGAACGTAGCCTTAATGACCGCTTCAGACTTCAAAAAGTATGAGACACTTCGTCACCTTTATTTACATGCTGGTGAATCTGAATTAGGCAATTACTTTGATGTTAAAATTATCTGAAGAATCGCACGATCAAACGTGTAGCGTGTCTACTTTGACAAGTTTAAATCATAAACATATGGTTTAAACATGTTTATATGCACAACTCCCTACTTTCTTAATGCCCACAGCATGCGCGTGTACGGCAGTAGGCCTACACAGAAACGCATTGCACAGTTAATATATACAATAAACGAAGCTTCAATGCAAGCAATTTGCATCGAACATTTTTGTAATCGAGTTAGAGTTTGTCGATATGTTTCAGACATAGTATGAAGAAATACCCATGTATTTTGTTCTTCTGTGAATCCTAAATTAAGTTAATATGATAAATTGTGTTTTGTTGAATACATCCTCCCACAATCAGTGTAATACCCTTGATTCCCAGTATATAGACCTATTGGGTCCTCTTATTTGCAGAGATAGTGGTTTATGAGCAAATAAAACACGACACTTAATATAGTTTACTATCAAACAAGGTGTCTGAGAATATACCAATTGACCCAGCT
The DNA here is from genome assembly GCA_027564835.1 of Typhlichthys subterraneus. Lineage (NCBI taxonomy): Eukaryota > Metazoa > Chordata > Actinopteri > Percopsiformes > Amblyopsidae > Typhlichthys > Typhlichthys subterraneus. The sequence continues at coordinate 31,952 of JAODUH010002534.1, read as the reverse complement.
GTCAAAATCGTAAAAGAAAATGCACACCATTCGTAGGCTATCCAGTCAAGGGGACCTAATCTAGGGCATATCATATCACTGGCATTAAATGTCAGGCACCATATTTGTTTTACAAGTGCACTATGCCTGAATTATTGTGTATAAGATTGTAAAGAAAAACAAAGCATGTAACTTGTTTGCATTGCTGGTACAGCCAACCATGGCACAGATTGACCTTATCATTCCTCTCTGTGTGGTCAGCATTGACCGGAAGTGAACTTCCGGTCATGGCAGCAAACATACAGTAAGGTCGCTCAGGAATAAGGTTTTGTTCTGTTTACATTTGAATCGATACCGGAATTGATACTGGTACCTTGAATTTGGTACCAGTACCTAACGATACCTTTTGTCTGTACTTTACTCTCATAATAAGTGTAATCTGTAATAACCCTCTGTAATAACATTATGTGGGACACCTCTCATTCTCATGTGTGGACACCCACCCACCCCAGTGCATTGAAGGAAAATAGTTAAGAGCATTGTATTGTTTTAATGCAAGTACGTAAGTAAGCGTGAATATGTACAGCATACGTCACTCAATAGACATCGCCTGTAGTGATCAGCTGCTCTGTACTAATGTGCTTGTGTTTCTGTATTTGCAGTAAAAGTAAAGATAATTCAGTTGAAAACTTATGCACGTCTGGAGTGTTCTTTTCATTTAAATGTGCAACAATTACAGTAAATATATGTTGCCTATGTTTCTAAAGGCAGACAGTTTTTTTTCCAATGTGTTTTAGGAGTTCTGTTTTAGTCTATGGCCTAATTAAAGCATAATTGAACTCTGCCTCCTCCAGTTTTACTGGTTGACCCATACCCTGTTGCTACAGTAGCCTACACTATGAATTTCAACTATGTTCTCCGAAGCAGACATAAAGTAGCTTACATTAGCATGGCACACTTTTAATAGGGACATTAATTGTAGTTGTTGCCTACAGGGTTAAATCCTAAACAAGGATGTAATATTGCTGCTAGGAGTGGGCGATAAATAGAATATCCTCGCTGTATCACGTCATGTTCTACTGTAGTAAATTAATATATTGCATATAGTATAGAGTATTTAAATTTTCACTTTTTTAAAAGACGCCTGCATGTGATGCGCTTTGTTTCACTCGCTAGCTCACAAATGTTGTGTGTTGAACATTGAACAAGCTGCAGGCTGTGCAGGTATGATGTAATCTCTCGCTTTTCTCTTTACGCGCTGTAAGGTACCGAAATCTGAAATTCGGTCGGTACACTTAAAAGTACCGAGTTCGGTACCCAACCATACTCAGGAATAAGGCGGACAGGCACTAGAAAACAGATGCTGAATTTCACATGGAGATATGGAGGGAAATAATATTAATGTACATCATATGTTAAATGGGCTGCATTTATATAGAGCTTTCCAAAAACTAGCAGCCACTAAAAGAAAATGTACAGAATTGCCAGATGCAGACAGACAGACAGACAGACCGACCTGTGACTGCTGCTGGGCAGACAAGGGGCTCTTGAAGGCCTTGGCTGTGAGGCGCTTGATCTCCATGCCAGTGCTGTTCTTCACACACATGGACCGGTCCCACTGGATGCTGTGGTCCGGCTCTGTAGGGTTCAGCCATGCCAGTTCATCCTCACACACGTGGAGAGGAGGGGGGGGTCGGATGAACTCTGGACGGAAGTGGCCTGGGAGGGGGTGGGACAGATTGCTTAAACCATTGAGACCGGATGAAACATCTGTGTGCATTTCCCTTTAAGACCATGTATACATGCTTTTTCCTTTAAGATCGGATGCAATGCATACATGCTTTACCCTTTAAGACCGGGTGCAATGCATACATGCTTTACCCTTTAAGACCGGGTGCAATGCATACGTGCTTTTCCCTTTAAGACCGGGTGCAATGCATACGTGCTTTTCCCTTTAAGACCGGGTGTACTGTATATGTGCTTTTCTTTTTAAGACAGGGAAAAAAACATGTCCAAAGCTAAAGGCTGGAGAGGAAAATCTGTGAGAGGACTGTGACAATGGGCTAGTCTACGTAGACTAGCCTAGAACAATAAAGATTCAGATTATGATGTGACTGTTGACACTAACCAAGGCTCTCTGGGTGAGAGAAATACAGAATGTTTGAAGGTGATTACAGCGAGTTTACCCGATTTCATGGTGACTGGAAAAAGGGGAAATATCCATTATCCCCCATGCTGGAGGCAAACTCTGGCTGTAGTAATAATAATAATCATAAATGACGATTCCGATTATGACGACGATACATAAAAACATGGATAACTAGGCTAATGTAATACTGCTGTAGGCCCAATATGTGTAGAAATTGTGTATTGATGATTGGTGTAATGGTGATTACAATTTGGGCAAAGGCAAATCATTTTCAATGAAAGCCAAAGTTAACTGTAAAATTATTTTTTGTCTGCTACAGGGGCTGAGAAAAACCCCTGTAGTGTACAATGACAATTCTGTCAAGTTTTTTTTTTTTACTCAGGTTTTAGCAAGTTGTTTTCAAAAAATGCCTTAGATTTTAGAAGGCGTTTTAGAGGGCTTCTTATGTCTTAATGGGCTAAGAGGGTAACACACTGCATTTTTACCATCTCTGCCTATGGTTTTTACACCTATTGAAAAATGCATGGAAGTGGGTGTGAGGAGATGGGGATTGGTCCTGGATGGTAAGAGCATGAACATGCATGTTTACACAAGGTCCACTAGGTGAAGTTAGAATATACTATATATTAGAATACATTTTATACATGACTGTCTTGCTATGGGTGTAAGGCAAATCTCCTTTTGAAATAAATTACACAATCAGGACTTTATTAGTCAGATGTGCATTACATGCACAACAAATGCAAACATTGTGAAATGTGTCTTTCACCTGGTGAACTACTATTTGGGCTTGTCCTCTCCCTCCCCATATTCTAAAACTTGTGATTCACACAAGAGATATTAGAATTTCACAGAATTTAATGGAACTGAAATTATGAATCCTGTTTGAATGTCAATTAAAATTCAAGATTTACAATTAAAGAGTGATTTAATTCAATTCTGAAGGCGCACAACCTTGTGTTGTGTAATGGCAGGACATGCTGTATGTCACTTACTCTCCAGTGGAGGGCATGGGCCTGTAACCAGAGACTCTGTGATCTGATTGGCTACTGAACTGTCAAAGCCAGAGTTTGATGAGTCAGGATCTGGGTCATTCAGAATGCTTGGAAAGCTGGCCTTGCTCTGAGTGGGTAGCTCTGACTGGCGCTCTAGAAAACAACAAGCACACACCACATTATTAGGCACACATACTGTATTTGGTTCATGCATTGGGTCTACATGAGGTACAGATGCATATAGAAAATATTAATCTTCCTACTACTCTGACATTATAAACTGATAAAAACCCAACGTCCAATCAAAAGTAATTTTTTCAACAGTAAAACACCTACTCGAATCTTCTGATAACTCCCACCCTGACCCCACGCCTGATTTGTGCAATTAATTTCTTGACTTCCAGGAAAAAATTCTAAACATCCACCTCCATCTACAATCACCCTCCACCCCTGCTGAGAACTAGGGCTGCATGATTAACCGCATCGCAATCGAAACCGCGTTGTGGCGTGCGACAACCGCAAAAGCCTGCGATTATTCATAAATAATCTTGACGCACTGCGTGCCTGACAACCTGCATGTATTTGCAGCATGCAAGCGCAACACCCATAATAAAGATGACTGTCAGATAATGAGATTTAGGTATCCTGTCAATTTCGCTTGAGAAGCGCAACGTGTTATAAAAACCACGCCAACCGGGAAGAAGCAGCTGTAGAGCTCTTTATTTATTTTGCATTGCGTGAAGCCGGCTTGTTGCCTGTCTATTTTTGTCTCCTTAACGGCTCGGTTGAGATTTCCGTGTTCAGGCAGATAGACAACTCTGTTTTCCTCATCAACTTCATTACATATTATTTTGAAAATGGATGCAAACTAGCATGCAGAGGCTGACTTGATGCAAAAGGAAAATGCATGTTATTTTGGTGTTATTTTGAGATCAGTGACGTAGCAGAAAGGTATGCTACTGTGTAAAACATGGTTGGACTGCCCATCCTGAGAATAGGCAGATTTCCCGAATGGCCCATCAAAGTTACGACCGCTAGGTCCGTGGCACCATGCAAAAAAATAACTAAACATAACAGCCTGGGTTCAATTGGCCGTGTTCACTTTAAACATAGCCTTAACCAAATACCTGTTTTACTTGAGCGATCCAAAATCCCAAAGGGGCGAGGTTTGGAAAACACAGTTTGTAGCATTTGTTATTTGTATCATAGAGGGGCATATTCAATTGTTCCTAAATCCCAAATTAGTAGCCTATAGATTAAAGTTTTGTGGACTGGCAGAAATGGCGTAGAGTTAGTATTTTGTATAAATGTAAGCTATATCATTTTGAGACTTTATTTAATTTTATTTAATTGCTTAATAGCAACATGTTTCTGTAGGCCTATTACTTATGTTTTGTTTTATCTTTTCTAATTGGCTAAGTGGTTTGATATGACTTTCTAACACTACATGTCACACTAGGCCACCAGCATCAATTAATTACCTGCTTAAGAAATACAGTATGTACTCCTCTAGCCTATAGTTAGCCTAGTGAAACCATAATGATCTTGCAAGCTTCAGTTTGATTTTGCCATGATAATCAGTCTGGAGAGGCTTCAAATAATGGCGTCTGTGACCAATTTACCATTCAGTGTCGTATTAATAGCTACGGTCATTATTTAGGTGTGACAGCAAAAGCTACTTGAAAACAACAATGACAGACAGATGGTTCATCCAATCAACTTCTCTGTCTTTTTTTGAAAGTTAAAACAGTTTTCATGGACTGTTTCCCAGATGGACTCGTGTCTATAAATCCATGTGGCATGTCAGGTTACTATATTGTATATTTACATCCAGTATTTAATACTATAGTACAGAGCACTTTTGTACTATGAAAAAAAAAGTGACTAGCGACATATTCAGACCAGGGAAAAGGCGAGAAATATAGAATTTAGTCATGTATTCTCATGTGCTGCTTAGAGTAATCACAGTCCAACAGCGCCGGATTCTCTCCCTCTCCTCTTGTGCTATGTTCAGGCAGTCAGTAACTTGTGTGTGTGTGTGGGGGGCGAGGGGGGGCTAACAGGAGGATACCACTGTGTTTTATGAGCGCATGACGTCATCTGGCGACTTAACATTTGGAGCTAGTGTTAGCTACTTTCATTAGAAAAGAGTTGGCAACAGTGCTCTCCTAAATCACCTCAACTCCAATAACCTACTCAAACCATTTCAATCTGGATTCCGTCCCAAACACAGTTCTGAAACAGCTCTCGTCAAAATAACCAATGATCTACTCTGTGCAGCTGACTCTGGCTTTCCATCATCCTCATCCTTCTTGACATGACTGCAGCCTTTGACACTATCTCCCACCCACTCCTTCTAGAACGTCTGGCTGGCATTGGTATTTCAGGAGTCGTGCTATCCTGGTTCTCCTCTTACCTCACTGGCCGCCAACAATTTGTTCAAACTAAAATCTCACAAATCAAGATGTACGGCAGTCTCACTGGGTGTCCCTCAAGGCTCTGTACTGGGTCCTCTGCTCTTTATTATATACCTCCTAACTTTGGGCACGATCATGTGACATCACAACATTGACTTTCACTGCTACGCGGACGACACCCAGCTCTACATCTCAACAATACCCACCTCATCTCTGCCCCCCCCAATCTCCCTCACCAACTGCCTTCAGGACATCCAGAGCTGGATGACTCTTAATGCCCTCAAACTCAACAACAGCAAGACAGAGGTCCTGCTCATTGGCTCCAAAATCCACTCTCTCCACACAAGACAACCCCAGCCTAAACATTGTCGGTCTTCCCATCCCACTGTCAACAACTGTGAAAAGTCTTGGTGTCACATTTGATAATTCCCTCTCATTCGAATCACACATCCTCCTTCCAAGTTCCACCTCCACAACATAATAGACTCCATCCTTCACTCTCATACTCAAGCACTGAAACTCTGATCCATGCCTTTGTCACTTCCCGACTGGATAACTGCAACTCTTTTCTCTCTAGCATCCCAACCAAATTCATGATTCGTCTCCAACTAGTTCAGAACTCTGCTGCCAGAGCTCTCACAAGCACAAGAAGAGATTCACCTTCATTGGCTTCCTGTACAATTCCATCTATCCTCTACTATCCTCCTCACATACAAGACCCTTCACAATTTGTCTCCCTCCTACCTCTCTGACCTTCTCCTGGCATATACTCCCTCCCGACCTCTTCGCTCCTCCTTTACTGGTCTTCTCATCACCCCCCATTCCACCTCTCCACCATGGGGGTTTGGGCCTTCAGCTGCTCTGCCCCCAGACTCTGGAATGCCCTTCCACTGCACATACGACATGCCACCACGGTCACCTTGCTTGCTAAGCTCCTCAAAACCCACCTTTGAGTTGTTGAGGTTGATGTCTAGAAGCGTATATAAATTAAACTGTGCTGTGACACACAACATGATGCTTTAAATTCAAACTAGAGCATTATAAAATTGTCATTGACATTCCAGATAATGTTAGGGAAATTCAATAAGCACATAGGTTATGGTGCAGGTATTTTAATGGAAGAAGCAGCATTATATTAAAGTATCTGGTCACCTGCCAAGGCCAGCTGTAACCCACTGATATCTATAGACTGGGGCATATTTCCAACATCCATGCAGGACACCTGGCGCGGTGTCTTCTTGAAGAGGTCCCTGGGCGGGGCTAGCATCAACTGGGAGAGGAAGAACTTCTCTGGCTGCGTAATGGGAGGCAGGAACCCTGGAGAGGCGGCATACAAGTATAACATTAATAGTAGGTGAACACTTAAATCTTGCAGTAATTTTTACCTAATGTCTGCCATCATTAGCTTTTCTTAGCAGTGATAGGGGTGAGAGAAAATCCAATGATGTAATATAATTTTGTATTATGACAAATATTCATATTCACTACTCAACTGAATTATAGCAGCCCTCCTAGAACCAAAACATTCTGCCCAAATTATGGAGAGTTCACACTGCACAACTTTAGCCCAGTTTTCCACTCGCAGATTAGTTTTTTGAGCTTGCAGACAAAAGCCCCAGCTCGCTCCCTTGAGCGACGAATTCTGTTGATAAGGAGTCGCTCCTACACGTACGAGCGAAAATCGCTGCGGTGAAGTTCTAGCTTTACAGTTAATCGTTACCAGACTAAAATTATAATGGTAACGTAATTTATATTAAATATTAATTAATAATTTTTGAATTAACTAAATATAGTAACATCATCTGATTACTTTCCATTACTTTAACATTACTTTGTGCCTAAACATTGTTCTTTGAAATGTCATCCAAAATCAATTTACTGCGTTGGGTGCAAAATCTTTCTGTTTTTGTGAATGACTTCAAGGCACCCGATTACAAGAGACTTTTAATGTGTGCTGCACATCAATCTAACAACTGTGAAAGTCCTGTAATGTGGATTTAGCCTGGCTCTGCTCGACTGTTGCTCTTTGCTCAATTTCTTTTCGCTGAGATTACAGTCTGGAAATCCTGTTTGACCACCCTGCTGGCGGTCAAATCGATATGGGTTAGTGAGATGACGTTGAAGTAAAGCTAGGGATGGCACCGATACGATACTGAGATCGGAAATCGGTCTGACTGACGGATACTGACTTAAATAGCTGGATCCGTATCGGTGACAATTTGACGGTTGTAACCGATACATGGGACTAATCAAATTCAATGAATTTACACGTGTAGGTCTACTGTCAAGCATCAGCCATGTCTAACCTAACCAGGCGACACTATCAGCAGCAGGTTTCTAAAATGCAACTAAGTCCAAAAATAGAGATTAGCTGTCATTTACTTTTCAACTTAATACAACACTGGAATCGGATTGGTACTCGGTATTGGCCTATACCCAAAGTGCCGTTATCTGTATCGGTATCGTGACTGAAAAAACTGGATTGTGCCATCCCTAAGTAAAGCATGTTTCGGAATGGTGGGAGAGCTAGATGAGGCGATCAAAACAATTTTAGCAACACTGATTGATTCAGCGCTGTGCAAAAGTTTCAAAATTAACAAGAGGTCTATGCATAGTAGGAAGAAATGACTGACCACTGGAGCTCCCAATGGAGCGTGGTTACACCAGGCTAGTGTGAACTCAGCATTAGTTTGAAACAGAAATATGCATGTCTGTGGATGAGTAGAGAATATGTAACATAAGTACTAAAGTGGGGGGGGGGGGCGTATGAGCATGAGTGTGTGAATATGCATGGTAAAGCGGGGATACAAAATAACGTTTGGTAATGACGGTTTTAAAACAACAAAGCTATATCCAGACAACATGTATTATTAAAAGCACATTTTTATAAATACTTTTAAACGTGGTTACAAACAGTACGATAAAAGAGGAAATGACAACTTTTAACAGTGTGTTCTTTAGCTGAATATTTCGATTCATAACTAAATAGTCTTAACATGTACTGTACCGTATTTGTTAATCGCATTAGTATGTTATTATAGTCAGTGAGTCTAGATTTGTTAAAATAGTAACTTCTCACCTTATCCCATTCCCAACACAAGTGTTGTACGGTTCTTTCTCGCATGCTTACCAGACAGTGCTTTCTCTTGCTCTTCACCGACAGAAGGGTTCAGTAGGTGGGCAAAGACTGCGGCGAAGGGGTTTGCAGCCAGAGGCTCAGTCCGATACATCTCCCAAAGCAGGTACAGGGCAGTTAGCCGCTGAGGAGAGCTGGGCAGCAGATCTGGCTGTTGAAGCAGCATAACCAACACCGATCCGACTCGAAAATGTTCGGCTTTTCCAAAGAAATGGTGGAAGGCGGTAGACAGGCTTTCAAATGTGTTAGTGCAGGCTTCTTCCGATATGATACTCAACAGATTGGATAGTTCCTTCGGGGCAAGCGTCATTTTGAACGTAATCTTGGCGTTTTGTAGACCAACGCTTTTAAGATGCCGTTTCTACCAGTTAATGAGACATACAAATACATGTAGTGGTATCTCGATTTAATTCATTTTAAGATGCGAGTTAATCGCAAAAGTGAACTCATTGTAGGTTATTCAAAAATGCTGTTTGTTAGCTTAGCAAGCTAACTTATTATTACTGTCTTAGCATAACTAAACTGAGCCATATTTGACACCAAAAAATCAATACTACATTTTTTTAAATCAACTAACTCAAAAAACTAAACTGATCTATTGCCCATTAAATATGAACGCGTTTAAAATTGGTTTTAAGAGCTGTCAAACATACACCAGTTTAAACTTACGTTACCGGTACCCTTTAACCTCTGCCTTATAAGACTGATGCATTATGGGATGTGTATTCACGACTGTAGTTTTGATCGTCTTTCCGAGACGCTATTTAAAATATAAAATGGTCTTTAATATTAAAATATATCAGCTTGCCTATTTTTAAATATTTTTTTTACAATTTACTTTCAAATGACATTACCTAAATTAATATTGTAAGGTGACCCGGACGTAAAATTGGTTTTCCACAGGTTTTATACCTATGTATCTTTCCAACTTCCTTTCTGACTGTTATCGGGCATAGTAAGTATACAATCTGTGGGTGTTTCTCAATGTCAAGGATGGATCCATATCGGCTGGATTTCAAGGATGCTACGTCATCAAATTTAGACCAAGTACCGTTCCAATGTCTAGGATACTTCAGAAAGTCCTTCGATCAGAGGATTTTCGTGGTCTAAAATACCCACAATCCTGTGCGAACGTCAGAAGAAATGTGCAAAACGAAACTAACAACAATACAGCACGATCCATTGTTTTTTCAACTGTTATTAAAAAATGAAACGCACGGTTTAATTAAGCATAATTATTTTGAAGGTGGGACTTTTTATGAATGACGTCATCTTGCACACTAGCTAGGCCGTTCCATTACGTGTTCTTCGCATGTCTTTCCTAGCCTCGGAAGGACCCGACTAGGAAGGGACTTGGATGGATCCGTCCTACCAAGGAAGCTCCTTGACATTGAGAAACACCCAATATTTCTTTAGAGTTCCAGCGCGTCATAAGAATAATTATTTGAACAAACGACTATTGGATTTTAATTAATCTATTTTAGTATACGTCATGAAGTAGTCTAAGCACCATAGTCTGGAGGACTATGACTTGTGGATATGCTAATTACCGGTTCATTATTTGGTCGACCTTATTATCCAATAGAAGACCGTTAAAACCCCACATAAGTGCAGTTCCTAGTCTAGATGCGCTATTCCGGAATGTAATCAACTATATTTGCAGTGAGTATGTAGTGCACAATATCAATCCATCGTTTCAGAAGTGCATGGGTCGTTACCAGACCCATTCATTTGAATGAGCTGTGTTGGAGCAGGGAGACAGAAACCAATCAAGGCGAGGGGCCCAAACGCTGATGACATTTAAACAACTCCTTCACTAACTCCACTGAAAGTCAACTGGGCATGACCGCACTTGCTGCACAACGTCATCTATGTGATGAAGCAAATCTGATTTGCATATTTTAAATGCAACTGTCATTAGCAAATAATAATACTTGTGGATGAATAGTATAATTAAAGGTCCATTATGCTATTTCATTACCACACTTGCTTGTTAACATCAAAGCTTGTACACTTCCAGATGGCACCAACCAAGAAAGGAGGGGATAAGAAGAAGGGGCGCTCTGCTATCAATGAGGTAGTCACCAGGGAATATACCATAAACATCCACAAGCGCATCCATGGCGTGTAAGTTCCACATTACTGTTTGCAATGTCTTACTTACTTTCTTACTGTAGACATACATTAACTAGAGATGTTATTGTTGACCAATGTGTTTGAATAGTTACAATGCGTTATTTTACCACATCTTTGTGTTTACTACTAAGGAAGTTGGGGGTGTCAAGTTTGCTCTAGAATCTAGATAGTGTAGTGATGTTGGAGATTGAACCTACAGCCATTGGTCTAGGAATTGATCCGGTTTTCAGATGTGATGGTGTTAGCAGTTGGTGTGACTGACTTGTATATTTTTCAGTGGCTTTAAGAGGAGGGCTCCCCGTGCCATTAAAGAAATCCGCAAGTTTGCCATGAAGGAGATGGGAACCCCTGATGTGCGTGTTGACACTCGTCTTAACAAAGCTGTCTGGGCCAAGGGTGTAAGGTAAGTTCTCTTTGAAATTAATTAAATGAAATCGCCCCTTCTCTGAAGGACTATCACGTGTAGAGCACATGGTGAAATGTCTTCCGTGAAAGATTCTTGAAATTTCAACTCCATGCCAAAACAAATAGCCCATTTTTACTTTCAGCGCCATAGTGCGCTCCCTCAGAAGCTCTGCCCCACACATTGCCAAGGCTGTTATTTAGTTTGACTATAACGAAGGTCGGCACTACTTTGTTTGCATTCACTAGAGGCAGGGTTGTGTTGTAACACCAGATTATTTTACAGCACACAGAATGGATAGCTAGTGGACCATGAGGAGATATTTACTGAACAGTGTTTGTTGCATTTAGTGCTCAGTCCACCTTTTTAAAAGGTGTGTATTTGTCCACTGGGAGTCACCATGTACATTTCATGACATCCCAATGCTTTTACTGTCAGTTCTCAGACAACACGTTCCTCAGACTGAACCGCTTCAGGACTCATTAACAAACATAGTTAAAGGTAAAGTCAGCTATTGCAAGCTAAATGTAAGATAATACACTTTCGATCAAATTCACCAAAGATCTCCTCGCATTTCGCTAACTTTACATTCTTTGTGCGCATTGAAAGAAATAATCTGATACTTATACACTGTCCTGACTTAGTAAATATGAACATAAACAAAGTGGCGAACACCAATCGTATCAACAAAGCTGTAGCACTATGCTTTACTTCACAATGCATTTCGACGTTTGAGGCACCGTCGCGGAGCGATGCTGTTTTGTTTTGAGCTTGATGTTAGCAAGACTGACCCTGCCTTGAAGTCTATGGTCTAGTAGATTATGCATCAGGCACAACCGCCTCACTGATTAAAGCCATCAGTGTAGGCATTACACCAATATCGGCCTATATACGGCTAACAGTAGGGCCCCGGGGTCTGCTTGTAGGTCTAATTGTGTGCTCTCAGTTTGAACAGCAGCAGCTATTGGACAATTAACATTAGCAAGAGATAATCATAATTATATTGAATGGCTTTTTTTTTTTTAAATTGTATATGCATTTGTATATGTATTTATTCCAGGCCCACATTAGTGTGTAAACATAATTTTCAATCAGTTAACATTTTGGGCTATTGTAAACAAAACACATTATGAATTGTGCATATGTAACCGCAATTGTGCGGTTAATGGTATAGCAAAATTGACTTCATTGTGCATGGTAGGTCTAATACTGATTGTTCACCTAGCTCTTGAGCAATCCAAGGAGACCTTGTGTCCCAGTTTGCACATCACATTTGTGACTTTCAATACCTAAATTCCAAACTTTAAAGATTCTTTGGTGACCAAATACCTTTATGCTGTCTTCAGGAACGTGCCATACCGCATCCGTGTCCGTTTGTCTAGGAAACGAAATGAGGATGAGGACTCCCCCAACAAACTGTACACCCTTGTCACATATGTTCCTGTCAAGTCTTGCAAAGGTCAGAGGTTCAAACTGTATTTATTATACTAAATCTCACATTTGCACCAATCGCTACCGTATACAGTAGCTACATACTGTATATTTTCTATTTGAAAGGATTAGATTTCTGTATTTATTATGCTCTGTTGGCTACTACGCCATGCTAAATTCCTTACAATAACTAAAGATTAAAGCAAATGATGGCCATGCTTCCATGACTTGATTGCATTCACATTCTCTCTACAGGTCTTCAGACAGTCAATGTGGATGAAAACTAGACCTCCCCTGGAAATAAATTATAAAGTGATATATTTTCTTCCTTTAAAATCATGGTACAAAATTATAGAAAAACATCTGGATACAACTACTCTGAATGCAGATACGTTTTCAATATATCCAGTGGTTTGTTTATAGGAATACAGTAATAGTTGTTTTCCATATCTATGGAACACGAGTAGGCACATAACAATGAGAGTATGTAATCTGAGAGTGTCACTAATACATGTTTTATCCTTGTAACATAATTTATACTGCACTGTAAAATTACTAAGAAGGTCAAATTAATGTTTTAAAATCTGAACTGAAACTCGTGAACATGTCAGACAAATTTAAAACATTTGAAATATGTGGTGCCATCAGAGACCGTTGTTACATTAGTGGGCAGTGTTGGGCAAGTTACTCAGGATAAGGAATAAGTTACTATTTACTTATTACTCCAAAAGTAATTACTTATTACTAAGTATTTAAACAATTAGTTACATTATAGTACAACTTTTACAATCACTACCCTGCCTCGCCCCTTTTGAAAAATGACAACCTGTGTAGCGAGCTCATTTAAAAATGTAATCCTCTTTATTAGAACAAGAATTAACTTTAGGAGTCAACAATCAGCCAAAATGAAAACATTGCAGCCTCTCAAACCAGTCGATTGGGCAGGTTGGTTCAATTAGCCTACCTTAAGTTTGCTAGGACCACCAAAATAACAAAGGCACGTCTACATAAAATGGAAGTCAGAGGAGGGAAGGGATTTTGTTCTTGTAATGCAGCATTACTTGGATTAGTAATTGTAAAATTACTTTTGGAAAAAGTAATATTACAGTAACCAGTTACTGTCCAACACTGTTAGTGGGTCAAAAGCAATAACATGTTCCAGTGAAAACCATGAACACCCCTACAAGAATGTAATAAAAACTTTGCTTTTGTTAAGTTTCAGCCCTCTAACGTAAGAGTTTGCTTACTTACACATTGGCAAATATTTTTTGGGGGTCGGGGGGAGAGATGAAGAAATAATTGTATTATGTGAGCTGCACAGGCTACTACTGTACCCCCTGATCGAGTAGTTCAGATGTATTCAAAGTTTTTCAGGCCAAGGACTGATACACGGCACAGGGTATCAGTATAAATGTATTTAGTTACTGGGCCAACAATATATTAAAGTACTTTTAAATGGTGTTGCCTGCTGTATATAATGTTAAGCCATTCAAATAATCGACAGGTTAGTATATTTATAGCATATGTTGTGTTTATTGTAATGTTTATTTTAGGACATTTTAACTTTTGGAAGAAAATATTTGGGATCAATCAATTTGATGACCCCCTAGGGGCCATAGAGCCCTTGTTAAAAGACCTCTGGAGTAGTTGATTCTGACTGAGTCTGTTCCAGCTATTTTAATGTGCTCCGTAATACGGCGCCGATCCTGTGGGTGCTTGAAGTTGAAGTTATTTTGTGCTAATGTTTGTTGTTAAATGGTTTAGGGAATTATTGAAATGCTAGTGCGTCGATGCCATTTAAAGTTCACAACTCAATAGCCACTAGAAATTACCAACTCAATTTGATTATGTGAAATAACTGTTAATTCAGTGTGATTCTCTTGTGCACCAGCAATTTGATATTTTCATCTATCTGACAAATGTAATGAGAAGGATATTTGAAGAAATTATTCTAAACAACAGTTTATAACATTTGTTATAATTGTGATTTTTCAGACATGGAAACAAGACCTCACTGATAAATCAGTAGAGTTTGTATTGGTGACTAGAACATATAAAATTATATTTGATTAGCTTTATACTTGGATATAAAGCATACAACTTTTCCTATTCTACCCGTTATATTTTCAAATCTCATATCTCAAATAAAGCAATAGTTCTATCTAAGCCGTCCCCTTATACTCCGTAGGACACATGGTACTGTATGCCAGATGTGGTTGGAGCAGGTTGTAAACACATCTGTACAATTGGTCTCAGTGTTAAGCTGCACAAGCCACCATGAGCCATGTATAAAACAATGCATCTTTAGTTGTCATAGCAAATAACAGCCATCACTGTCTGGCTCATGAGGATAATGGGATGTATTGTAGCTGCGTATGGAGCTGGGAAACATGTCAGGTGGTCCCCTGCTGGAGTGCCAGAAAGCCAGCCCGTTGGTGGTACTGCTGGTCCTTGGCCTTGGCGATTATACCAGACAGCTCGCCAGGCTTCTCAAAGAAGCTCACCAAGGCCTGCTCTGTCAACAGTGATGCCAAGATCTGAGCGTAACTGACCGTCCACTGACCGTCCCCTTCAGAAGACCCCCCAAACACAGCTTGGTCTTCAGCGTTGTTGCCCTGTGTGGGCCTCGTTCCTTCCTGGATGATGACCTCTGACCCTGAGCTGCTGCGGTGGCCGGCCTCGCCAATCTGAAGCACCAGGCTGGTTACCGTAGCAATGGCTTGGAAGAGGTCGCATTCATCAGTGTCACCGTGGAACATGCTGTAGAGCGTTTTGCAGAACTGGATGAACTCGCGCTGCAGCGAAGCAGAAACCAATTCATGTTTAATAGAATGTTTAAAGCCATGAATCTTCATATAGCATATGATACATTTTCACTATAACTCAGCTGTCTGTTTCACTACCAGTCAATACGTGTCCACTTCTCTGAAGTTATTCCTTTCAATGTGACTGCTCGATACAAATACAATACTGAGCAGGTAATGCAAGGTGTAGCTAGGGTGCATTCAGAATTATAGTACAGGTATTTGGCACCTGGTTCATAAGCGGTAAAGGTTTCTCCACATCCTCCTTCTCTTTCAGCAGGTCCTTTAACATCTGTTTCAGCTGCTCCTGGTAGCCTTTCTCCTCTGCTACACCAGCTAGGAATCATCAAGTATCAGAATGCCATAGCAATCATCCTCAATAGTAGCTACATGAAAAAGGACCTGACACTTGATTTGTTTTAGTTCATTTGGCAGAACACTCAGGGCCAAATTGGGTGAAGCTCTTATGTACATTTGCTAAGGTGAGCAAACAATCAATATTGTCAATAATTATTTGTATTGTCAACATAGGAAGAGAGATTTATCCTGAACATATTGGCATATATTTATGAAATGCGTGTATGACCTAAAGATGTCCATGTGATAATTTTCATGCAAAGGCTGGCTTTTATCAAATGTCACGTCAAGTCTCAAATTCTGTATGCATGTTTTCGAGTCCTCTTTCTTGTGCAGCTCTGGTTAAGAATTATCAAAGATGTTTTTAGACAATAGGCATGAGCCTATATGCATTCACATAAGATATTCATTTAAATACCGTATGTAGTATGGCAAAATATGATAGTCTTATGGGTGGGAGGAACTGTAGCCTATAGTCTGCATTCCAGAGAGATGTAGCATCATAATTTTGGCCAGTGGGGTTCTGCATAGCGTGCAGACTGTAAATGTGTTACTTGTGGCGCTTTTCCACTGCTGGTACCAGCTCAACTCTACCCGCCTCGCCTCTACTCGCTTTAAGGAGCTTTTCCATTGCATAGTATTAGCTCTACTTGACTCTACTCGCCTCTGCACAGGTCTTTTTCCACTGCAGGTACTACACTGTACCTGGTCGCCATAGCGACGGCGCTGTTTGAACCACCCCTGCAGTAGATCGGTAATCATAAAAAAAAATGTCTGTAAAATGTCTAACTTGTTGGAATGTCCTTCAGTAGCCATGTGCAGCCAACAGTTCATAGACAGATATATATACTGTATACATTGGTCAAGCTTCACTTATGTGAATTGCCCTTTCCAGCTCTATGTAGTTATAATAACATTGATTATGCTGTCGGCAACCTAGAACAATCTGCACTTCCTCAAATGATCAAGACATGGTTTTGCGTTTTGACATTTGATAGAAGGTAAATAAGTATCAGCTGCTAAGAGTAGTTGCCGTATGAATGCCCGTGTTGCGCAATGACGAAGTGAAGATTTAATCCAATCAGTAGTATTCATTGTTGTCACGTCACATTTTGGTATCGCCTCAGCTCGCTTGGAACCTCGACAAAGCAGGTACTATCCCAACTCTTGTACAATGGAAAAGAAAAAAAGGCGAGTAGAGCCAGGTAGAGCTGGTACTATGCAATGGAAAAGCTCCCTAAAGCGAGTACAGGCCATTGATGTACCGATGCTGACATAATCTAGTCAAATATGGCCAAAGAGCTGGTTCTCCTCTGCCACTTGTTGGAGCCAGTGAGAGAAGTTCCTTTTCTTTGACCTATTACGAATCCGGCGAGGCCTCTAAATCCAACATATATAGGGGCTACTTAGCCAACAGAAACATACCAGGTTGAATATCTACAAATAGAGGTCTGGTAGTCGACAGTAGAGGGCTCTTCATAAATGAGAGGTCATCCTCAGTCTCTGTCAAAGCTAAAACACACACACACACCTGTAAAACCACTTTAGAAATCAAAATTAGGATTAATAAATTAAAGTTGGAGACTAACAAGAAAAAGGGAAAAAGGATTAGGATTTTTTTTTTTTTTACCAGGCGGTATATGAAGACGGTAGAGAAGTCGGATTTTCACGTTCAGCTCTTCACAGTAGAGTGTATCTATTAGGACACATACAACATGTGGATACAATCTATATCAGACAACACACCTTAGCCGAAAGCCAGAAGAACAGACACAGACAAAGGTCTCATTATGAGTGTATGCAACAAAAAAAAAGTAAAACATATAGGTGAACATTTACATTTATACTGTGATACAGTGTCATGCTAAGGACCCCGCCCGCCCCACCTTTGCCACCACAGACACACACCCCGTACCCAGCCAGCAGGCAAACTCCTTAAAGGTGACCATGTTGTCTCTGTCCTCGTCCAGCAGTGTGAAGGTCCTGTTGGCGACGGTGTCGGTGTGGTGTGGCCCACAAAGCCAAGGCGACAGCAGGCCGTACAGGCTCTTGAACTGGGCTCGGTCCACGCAGTATTGTTCCACGTAGGGCCGCCCTGGGTCATGGTGCTGCAGGGCCGCTGCAGTGCTCCCATCCCCCCAGTAGAGGGTGATAAAGTGCTCTGTCTGAATGTGGATGACACACTGCTTGAATCATACCATGCATGTTCCGTCCCTGTCTGAAACACTGACTATTACTCCATATCAGTTATTCGCAAGATCTATTTTAACATTAAAATACATTAAACAATTTGAATTGTAATTGTCAAATTGAATTGTAATTGTCAAATAACAAATTCAATTTATGCTATTTTAAAGCATTTTTGAGCCTTACCTCCATTAAGATTACATACTTATTGTTGGACATAATCCCTAATTCGCAAAACAGCGTACCGTGAATGATGGATTATGGATGGATGTGTGATCGAGTTAAAGAAGTTATAGTTAGTTATTTATTTTATTATTACATTTATATTTACTGGGGCATTGCAAATTAATCAGAAGACGACTCAAAAACAGCCATGGCTCCTTGTTGTTTTTGAGTCATCCTCGTCACATAAACCATGGCCGTAGCTAAAGTGCTACGCTGTTTGGCCACACACCACGTTTACCAAACAGACGCACAGCCATTTCCAAGCTCTCCACACTGATTCTCGCAGCGAAGTCAATCTGAAGCTTGCGAGATCAGGGTGGTCTTGCGAGGCTAGTGAAAATCTTTAGTTCTTAAGTACTTCCATAAAACGTGTCTACAAAGCTTATTATTATTATCTATTATATCTCGTTTATCTACGTTTAGCATACAGCATACTGTACTGTCAAGTTTGTTACCCAAGAGTCCAATATCACATTTGGATTTAAACCTCTGTAACAACCTAATAATCAGCTTTGCAGACACATTCAATTAGATGCAAAAGAAGTCAGTGACTTCATGTAAGGCCAGGGTTATGCCATATAAAACATCTGGGGACATCTATTGTGATCGGGTTTAACTTATAAACCAATCCAACACCTTAAATATTATATTGAAAAGTAAAGAAACTTGCTGTGGGTTAAAAAAAGTTTAATTCTGCTACTTATTCTTCATGTTCCTCATTGACAATGAGTCAGCACTAGAGTAACATCCTCATTTCCTCTTGTCCTCGACTATTAAAACAATAGCAAGAATTCCTTGACCCATAAAGCAAAAAATGGTTGCCACGTGTCGTATGATATAATACAACGAGAATGTACCTTAAAGAGATCATAGAGATTTGCCAGGTTGTCTGGAGAGATGGAAACATCAGGAGTCACGACCCTCATCTAAAGACAAAAGACACCTGTTTATATCCGCAGATTCTTAGTAGCTTGTTTACTACATCACATTATGTACAAAACCTTCTGATGTTGTGGCCAATGCTGCTCGCCATTCCACTTATTTACATTTACCTATGGTAATACTACTGAAGAACAAACAATACACAACTATTATAGCAAAACCTCCCTCACATATTCCCATGGAATAGCTGCTTTTTTAAGGTACTCTCATTGAGTGTGACATAGTACCCCCAGAACTTCCCTTCCCAGCTGCCAGCTCAGATGGGCATGCGGATGTTTACGTGACTAAGGGGACAAATTGAGTCTCCACTCAGGAAGGGCATGCACTCTTACCTGTTATGTTGTTTTTGTTAAAGCTTGTTTCATCAGGGACTCAAATCAAGAGGTGTGTCTTTAACACAACTCTTGAAAAGGACATCTCACAAGAAGGGAGGGGTTCTGACGTTAGAACACAACGCACTCACAGCATTTTCTTTGGTGGTATCCTCATGGGCCTGCAGAACCTGCACTCTATGTCGACACCGGAGTCTCTCCAGTTGTTTCACGGTCAAGTCCCCAAATCTCTGACAATTACATACATTGGCATTTATATCAGAAATCTAATATGTTTACATGACAATGGGTTGACAATGAGAAGAACTGCAGCAGTGTCTCATTAGTTTTTATTTACTTTTTAAATTGATAATAAAATACAAATATATCCAGTCCTTCTAGAATGTATGCACTTAATACCATCACAGACAGATAATACATATTATTCCACAGAGGGTACAACTAAGCACTTTTCTTGTACCACCTGCATTACAACAATGTTCAGCTGTCAGATCATTAATATATACTATTATTCAGTGCATGCATGTTTACACATCACAAATTACATCTCATTATTTAGAGAAAAGGTCTCATAATTCTAAGAGAAGATCTTGAGTACAGCAGGAGTTTGCCTGACAACTGAGTTTACACATATCTCACTTTCTGGCCAGTGGCGTGCGTAGCAGGTGCATATAGCACTGATATCAACTTCGTATACACATATGTAGACATGTCATGCATTGCTGTATTATACGTGATAAGAAAACAGTGTCAAGCTGAATAGGCACATAGAGTAGAAGAAGTCCCTTCCCCCTCCATAGGGCCATATGGCTGTACATCATGGTGGGGCCATAGCAGCATGTGCTACATCAATATGATTGATGCTCAGCATGTCCAGATAGTGCACAGTGCTCACACACACATAGATAGACAAGCAGACAATAGCAGTGGGAGCTTTCTCAAATCGTCAAGTTATCATTTTCTTACACATTAATGTGACACAATACACTTCTGTAAATTTCATATTACCACTAGTTCAGTCTGCTACACATTTTAAATGAATGCAGCCAGCCATTTTCATGTTTGCTGAGGATTTAGGTGTTTCCTCTAACCAATCAAGAGTCAGATGATAATGCCAGAGAGAGTATCATTTAACAGAGAGGTTCCATTTTTGGAAGGAGGGACTCCGAGGGAGGCGACTTTTCACCCTTGTTGCAGACCAGAATGACCCAGCGTTCATGCAAGTTAATGGGGAGGTACACGGATTTCACCACATTATTGTCCATTATTTATTTCTGGGGTAAATAATGGGTATTTTGAGTATAACATTAATTCACAAATACCTACGATCAATCTGAGGCGACAATGGTATTTCTGCAGCAAACTGTTTTGAGGTAAATTTACTTTGTATCAGGCCATGCATGGTAGATTTAGCTGTCTAGGCGCTGCCTACGTCAGCTTCCACAGCCAAATGCCCTTGGTGACACGTCCACTTTTTTGCTCCATTGAAATGCATTACAGCGCTCTCTCTTTGTATAATTACACAATATTTGGTAATTCTGTAAAGACTTTGCATGCACGCGCAAACAAGCCCAAACACACACAAGATATTAACCAGGTGTAGTAAGGCTGCTATGGTTCCTACCTCGTAGGAGTCGTTTATGAGGTCAGTGATATTTGTGGGGCCCAGAGAGGGACTACTGCTGCCGTCCTTCCCGCCAGCAGGAGGCGATGAGTCCTCACTGCTCTGCACCTGGTCCAGAAAACTTGACAAAAGAGGCCAGGGTGTAACGTCAGGGTGTGAGCAGACCATTTTCATTCACTTGTGCTCCTGCTAAATCACCATTCTATATGGGGATGTTTACCAATGTTAAAGTGAGTAGATCATTCAGGTCAGGTTATGTGCTGACATTGGTGTTTATGAAATATTTGATTGCTGTATTTTATCAACCCAAATTATGGGGTTGGTTATTTTTCCATCTATTATTGGGTTTCAAATCCCTCCAAAACCGTACTTCGAACACATTTGGTGGAAGCATTCTGTGCCTTCAAAACATGATAACTACCTTGTGAGGATCATAAGACCCTGTCCATCATCTGTGCTAGCACACAGCTGCGTAGCATTAGCTTCCAGCACAGCTAACCCCAGTTGGAAGATGGCTTTGATTCCGTGGAAGAAAAAGCAGTCCACTACACACACCGCACTGCGAAAGGGAAGCACGCTGAGAAAGAGGGTGAGGAACCAAGAGAGAGACACGGACGAAAGCGGGGAAAGGTCGGGAATGTGCTCGGCCAGCTCCGGCAGACGCTCCCGGATGAGTTCCTCAAACACAGACTGGTCCACCTGGGCTCCTACAATGGAGAGGAGATGCCCAGTCATGAGCTGAGTGGAGTATTAAGCCCTTTCCACACATTGTTCCTGAAATTACCTGCATGACCGTGCAGGTACAGCTAGTGATTTTCCCTATTCACACATGCAGGTACATTTACCTCTTGCTCCTGTTCACACATGCTGTGGTAAAACCGACTTAGTACAATAGCCTGGGCAGTCCAGCAGAGGGCGGTAGCTAATGCAACACTTTATGGATGCTGCCAAGCGCCTAAACAAAAACGTTTTCAGGAGTGTTCCGGTGGCTTCTGTCAATACACCATTTCATGGACCCATAAACTACTAAACTTACAAAATATCTACAATGCGATAGTTTGTATTTACGGCACAATGTGATACATTTCGTTCAATGTATAAATGCCAATTATTGTTGCCCTATCGCGACCTATTGCATCCTTACCGTACTGGAAGGGTGGATTCCTCCCTCTGTGTGCAAAGGGCTTTACTCAGGTCAGCTGACAAAGCTTCTCACTGTCCCGATCACCCATTACAAAATACGGGGTGACCCTGCTTTTCAAGCAGTCGCCCCCAAACTGTGGAATGCCTATCCCCTAGCACTGCGCTCGATAGAATCCACAGATGTTTTTATTAAGCAGTTGAAAACATTTTTATTTACTTAACTCTCATTAACTCTTAAATAGTCTTATCTGTTATACTTTCATTTGTGGACTGTGCTGGTTTACTCTTACTGTTATTTATTTGATCTGTTTTAATTTCTGTGTATCTTTCTTTATTACCTGTCATGTTGATGTAAGCACTGATTTTATATATGTGAAAAGCGCTATATAAATTAACTTACTTAAGCCTACGAGATCCAAAAGGGTCTAGCTGCAGAAGGACACTCTCAGGCAGGCACTGTCAGGCATGTGGGCGGGGCAGGGGCACTCTCAGGCCTGTGGACGGGGCTTTGGAATTATGAGTTACTGAGTTTGTGCTACAGAACCTGAATTAAAAATGTGAAAAGTAAGTCAAACATGACGGAGGTTGAATTGTAATGTGAATAATTGAAATTAATAATTTAATAATTGAGATCGAGTTGATCTAGTCTTGTTATGTAATTAATGACAATTTTTTCTTTTTTAATTGGAATCTTATTTAGCTAAATCAATGTTATAGTGTGCGCCATCCTAATGTAGGCTAATATTGAGTTGAGTCCAAACTGGATTGTCTGTGGGTAATTGTAGAATTAGGGTGACACTAGTCAGCCCAGAGACTTTATGTATATGAACAAAATGTATGCAAATCTACTACATACGTTATCTTATGGATTCTGCCAGGTGATTAGTTCCTTCATTAATTCTTCATTAAAGAAGAAATTTTGTTTAAAGACCAGATGAAGTGGGTTATTATTCAGAATATACTGTACACATCACAAGACAGTTTATGAAATTGTTATGACAATTAAGATGTATATAGAACTGTATATGATGATGTAGTCAAAATAGTGATGTTGAAAATTGAGGAATTAAATATCTCCTTCAGTTCATGGCAAATACGTCTCATTAAATTGTTGAATACTAGGCGAACAGTGTCAGTTCCCTTGGCCCCGCGTACAGACTACACACTACACAGTCTGTGGTTGACCGTCTCCTAAACACGGTCTTCTGTCATTGAGAGGAATTGTGATTACTTTTGTTACAGTAATAAAAAACATTGGGCAAAATATAACATTGTGTTAACTGTAGCAGGGCATCTGCAATTTTCTTTAAACTGCATCAACATGATGGAACACTATATCATTGTGCTTGTTAAAACATACATGAGTATATGGTTCTCAATTTATTAACGTTTATGAACAAAAGATTGATCTCCAAACGCTAGAAGGAAATGGTTGGTTAACTAATCAACCATCGAGACACTGCTTTACAAACTCAAAAACAAATTACTGTTTGAACCACTGATTTACAAAGGCAGGAGCAAACTTATATTCTTCCAGCATTAGTATAATAGCCTTTCGCTTCTTCTTATTGGGTCGTATGCGACTCAACTATCGAGACACTATTTTCAAATCAAAAACGTATTACTGCTTTTACAAGATGAGGTGTTTGTTAATTACATAACAATATTCAATAGTTTCAAATGATTTACATCATATAGTCCAAGTGCACTCTACTTTCTGCTTCTACTACTTGTTTTGTAAAATAATTAAACTAATTTCAGCGCAACAATTCCCAAACCCGCCCACAGGCCTGAGAGTGCCCCTGCCTCGCCCACAGGCCTGAGAGTGCCCCTGTACGCCCACATGCCTGACAGTGCCCCTGCCTCGCCCACAGGCCTGAGAGTGCCCCTGTACGCCCACATGCCTGACCTTGCCCCTGCCTGAGAGTGCCCTTCTGCAGCTAGACCCTTCTCACAAGATCACAAGCATCACCTCTTAAGTGCTCATGTTGTTGATTGTCGCCTAGCATGTTTTTGTGTCACAATACAACTCAAAAGGCTCAATATCTGAAATATAATTTCCCACCTGGCCAATGTTTGGTGTTGCTGCTCTCCCCATAACCCTGCGAGCACCACTCAGCACCACAATCAGTGTTGCTTGGAAGTAGTTTTAGTCAGAATCTTTGTTATTGTTTAGATTCAGATTCCTTACTTAGTATATTGTTAAATGCACAGGAAGGATATGGGTTGGATTGTTGAAAAAGCAGCAGTCACACTTTTGTATGGGAATATTTCAGTGTTAACAAGTAATACAATAATTGTCAGTAGCCTATAGTATATTGTAAAAGAAAAAATAAAGAAAAAGCCCCAGGTAGCCTGCAATACTGTAGTCAACATATGCACATGCAGAACCTCTGTCCCAGAACTAACAACTGCTGCCATTGCCAAGCTAAAAAAAAAGAAAGAAAAAAAGGAAGTGGAAGTGGCTCCAACTGCATATTGTATATTTTAAATAAACAGCCTGTGAAAGGTACAGGAAATTAGCCTCAGTATTTCAGGAGTCGACGGGCACCGGAAAAAGCATTTGTTGGCAAGTGTATGACCAGAAAGAGGAAGAACAATGGCTCAAGCAAAAATGCTTGTGAGTGAGTAGACATTCAACACATTCAAATGAGTGGAAGTGAAGAGAAACAGCTAGACAAACAGGAATGTTAATACAGTAGCCTACATCCAAATGCAATTGGAATTTAAATGACAAGATGCGTCACCTGTACAAACAATGCTTTGCAGCATGCATTTCAGCCTTTGTTCCTAATTACGAATATAAGTGTGTTCAATAATCTCATCAATTGAAAGACAGCAAGGTAATCTATATATCAATACATTAATCAAATTCATAAAATGAAAATTAAGAAAGCTGCTATGTATAATCATTATTAATAATGATAAAAGCATTGATAGAATAGAAGAAACACCAATTTGACCCATGTGTGGATGACCAGGGGTATGTTCTTCCTCTAGAGCCCCTTGTCTCTCACCTATCACCCTGCGGTTGAAGTAGTCAGGCAGCATTCTCTCACAAACTGTCACCAGCAGCCAGAAAGCCTCCTCCTCTTTAGAATAGAGCAGCAGAACTGATGCCAAGATGTTCATGGACTGAAAGTGAGCCAGGAAGAGTATAGACAAAAGTCATGGAATACACCATATACTTTGTTTCTTACATTTAGTTGTCCTGCAATGACCTTATTGGTCAACGCAGGATTGCAGAAGTGAACTAACCCTATATTAACTGAATATACCTGGCAGTATCCAATCTTGGGGTTACGGTGAGCGTATGCTGTGAGGACCCGCCTCAGCGCAGCAATGCCTATTGGGTTCTGGAAGGCAGGGTGGTCTGGAAGAGAACGGTGGAGGTCTCTCTCTATCTCCTCCGTAGCCAGACTGTTCTGGCCCATCGACTTCTGCACCAGAGCAGTGTAATAATCCTGGTGAGATGACAGGTCCGTATACGCATCTAGGAGAGGCGGTGCCAGAAGTTAGGAGTGTGGTAGTTCCCTTTTCAAGGCCATTCAGTGATCAGAATTATTAAAAAATACTTAAGAGATTAGGAGTCATGGCAAGACATTTAGTGTTAGGCCATGGGTCCTAGAAACTAATCAAATACATTTTTAGAAGCACGGATTCTGATTTGGGTTTGATTAGCAAGCATTGGCAATACCATTCATTCATTATGACTGCTTGCCAATCAAAACAACATTCCGATGCACAGCACCATTGTCTTGTCGTGTTATGTCAAGATAGAAGCCAAAGCACTAACATAACACATTTTAGGTACTGCAAACTGTCTTCGTTTATGCACACAAATAATGACAGTGGCCAAGTTGTGGTGTTGGTATACCGACTTGGATCTGCACTGAGCAGATACCAACACCCAAATAAAGAGAGTACAGTAGTGCCTTAAATCTACTTTTCTACTTTAATTTCCAAGTTAGATAATTGATTATACACACAGCTGGTGAGACTTGCAAATATCACAAGACTAAATACAATCGGTTAGGTGAGGAGTTTTTGCATTGTCGGCTATGAAATCTAAACATTGTTTCTGTAACATCTACAATCTGGGATTGTCCCTATACATCTACACAAAACAGATTTCCCCCATAGAGATAGCACAGCTATACCAATATACTGTAAATAATGAGTTGTATGTGGAAGAGAACCCGTCCATTCAGGATTTGGCAGGTGACAGTGTTCTCTCCCATTCACCAGCACTATACGTCACATAAGCAACTTGTGCTGAACGTCTGATACTGTAAGCATGTCAGCACTATCAAGAAGGGGGGTAATAGATTTCCATTGGCTGTAAGCGTTGTCACCCACAAGATTCTATACCCAATTCCGGTAATTACGTCTCTCCTGTCAAGTAGGCGGGCCTTTACGCAGTCAGCCAGCCAGGTCCCAGACTTCATGTTAAAGCTGGTTCTACAAAACTATGCAGGTGGAAGCTTATTTTTGCTACAAGTGGGGGGACGTTTTGCTGCACAAATAGTTATGACTTGATGCATTCTAAAAATCAAGCATTGTCTACTCACTCACAAGACACTGTATTGACAATCACGGTTTCAACCTGTACTATGCAATCTTCAGAATAAAATGTGGTCTATTCAAGTTGGTCCTCACTGTAAGCTCCATGGAAACTGGTCTTAGCTGTCACGTTTTGTTTTCAGCTGTAGAGCTGAGGAAATCGGCAATTTGTATACTCTCTAAAGCCTGCCACTCTGTTATTAAGTAACAGATTCCCCTCTGCCAAAATAAGAAATAAGTCATCCATCACTGACTATATGAATATAATCTGGGCAGTGATTTGGTTGTTGTGATGAGTGACAGTAATAAAGGGAAATTAACTTTTCACTGCACAAGCTAGATTTAAATCTAAAATATGAAATTCGAAAAGTAAAATGTAAGACAAGAAACAAAAATAGTCAGGGCGGGGTGGGTGACTACTCATCTGAGGTTTAGGATATTTTTTGAAAGCGCCTGCCTTATTGAAACAGTTTTAATGGACAGCTCCCCAGATGGATGTGTCTAATCGACAATATATCTGGCATATCAGGTTATAAAACACAAGCACTTGTGTGACTAGTGACTATTTAGAATTGTATTACACCGCGTTCCAAATGATATTTTACACTCATTATAGTTGATACAAATGACTGTATAATTTTCAAGTCATCAACCGTTAGGGCAGTGTTCCCCAACCCTGGTCCTCGGGGAACACTGCCCTGCATGTTTTAGATGTTGCCTTGCTCCAACACAGCTGATTCAAATGAATGGCTTGTTAGAATCTTGATAACAAGCCATTCCTTTGAATCAGCTGTGTTGGAGCAGGGAGGTGGTGCAGTGGTGTGCTTTACACCACTGCATCCAACGATATGCATTGTACTTGGTGATGTAAGGCTTGGATGCATTTGTTCGGTCATGGAAACCCATTCCATGAAGCTCTCTATGCAATGTTCTTGAGCTAATCCAAAGGCCACACAATGTTTGGAGGTCTGCAGCTATTGAATGCAGAAAGTTGTTTACTTCTGTGCACCTCAGCCTATAGCCTCAGCCTATAGCCTCAGCATGCGCTGACCCCGCTCTGTGATTTATTGTGGATTTTCTGTTGTTACCAATCGCTTCCACTTTGTTATAATACCACTATCAGTTGACTGTGGAATATTTAATAGTGAGGAAATGTCATGAATGGACTTATTGCACCGGTGGCAACCTATCACAGTACCACGCTTAAATTCAGTGAGCTCCTTAGAGCGACCCATTCTTTCACAGATGTTTGTAGAAGCAGTGCATGCCAAGGTGCTTGATTTTATACACGATGCGATTGAATACTTTTGGCAATATAGTGCATGTTAGAGGATTTAGGGTAGTCCAATGAAACAATTAATTTATGAAAAACATCCATGCGTGACGAGAAGACCTGTGGAGGAGGAGCGGAGAGATTGGGAGGGAGAATGTCAGAGAGGTAGGAGGGAGCCAGATTGTGAAGGGCCTTGTATGTGAGGAGGAGAGTCTTAAAGTTTATACGGAATTATACAGGAAGCCAATGAAGTTGAATCCAAATTGGAGTGATGTGATCTGATCTGTTGTCCTTGTGTTTGTGAGAGTTCTGGCAGCAAAGTTCTGAACTAGTTGGAGGCGATTCATGAATTTGGTTGGGAGGCCAGAGAGAAAAGATTTGCAGTTATCCAGACGGGAAGTGACAAAGACATTGATGAGGGTTTCGGCGCTTGAGTATGAGTATAGATATGTTTCGGAGGTGAAAGAAAGATGCACGTGTGATGATTTTGATTTCAAATGTGACGCTAAGACTTTTCACAATTGTTGACATTAGGATTTGAAGACCGGTAATGTTAAGGCTGGTGTTTTCTTGTGTGCAGAGTGGACTTGGAGCAAATTAGCAGGACCTCTGTCTTGCTGTTGTTGAGTTTGGAGTCATCCAGCTCTGAATGTCCTGAAGGCAGTTGGTGGGAGATAGGGGGGAGAGATGAGGTGGGTATGTTTGATATGTAGAGCTGGGTGTCATCCACATAGCAGTGAAAGTCAACCTTGTAGTGTCACATGATCGTGCCCAAAGGTAGGAGGTATATAATAAAGAGCAGAGCAGAGTACCCAGTATCGAGCCTTGAGAGACACCCAGTGAGACTGCCGCAATGCCTCCTCGTAATGCCGCCTTCACACTGTAAGCTCCTATACACTAGCAGAGCAGAGTACCCAGTATCGAGCCTTGAGAGACACCCAGTGAGACTGCCGAAATGCCTCCTCGTAATGCCGCCTTCACATTGTAAGCTCCTATATACTAGTTTAGAACTCGTAATTACAACATGTCATGGAATCAAGTTTGTGACCGGAGATCTACCATGTAAGCCATTTAGGAAGCATCTTTAAAATAAATTGACGGCCTATCGGTTTGAAAAATTATTATTGCTATGTTTTCTGAAAAAGAGAAAATAACATTAGGGGACACAATATGGTCAATGGCCTATAATTTGAGTTTCCCCACTAGTAATTACGACTTTGTTTGCCTATTTATGTGTTCTAGTCATAAATACAAGATATTCAATAGCATATAAAGCCCCGATAACACCCGGCAAACTGTTACTGTGGCTAATCTACCAGATATGGCAACATTTGGATGTGGTATGGTATCTTATTAATAAAAGTTGTTTTTAACAAAGCCTTAGATTTTAGAATGCTTATTTAGAGGACTACTTAGGTCTTAATGTGGTAAACATGCACACACACAATACCAGAGAAGGTCATCCACAGCTCCCCTCGTAGTGAATCTGGGATCCCCATGGCAACCAACTTTTGGATCTTCTCTGTGCGGAACATATGGACACCTTGTCCATATTCAGAGAAATGGTCCTCCCACAGTTTCTCCTTTATGTGCTGCATACTCTACAAACGGAAGAACATTTCAACATGTTTTTTCATGCACAACCTACTTAAACGCATACACTATGTTTTTTACATGATTGGAATTACTTTAGAATGAATAAACTGGATGAGTTTCACAAGACCTAGCATTGAAGTGATTCTGTCACTCAACAACGTCATTGTTGCTCTAGTTATGGAGACTCAGATGCGCCATGCACAGGTTTTTAAATTGATGTCATTAAAAATGTTACCCCCGGCTCAAGTAAAAACGAGGCTGTAATAGTCTACAGAGACACTGCACATAAAAAACTGATGGTCGGCAGTTAACATCAGTTTAGCCTGTGACATTTTAAGTTGTGTAGGCCTAACTAGTAAACCTATGTAATATTGTATGTCAGGTGGATGTATTATCTTGGCAATAGGTGAAGTCTAGCCTACAGATTTTTTAAATAACCTAAACTTTTGTGCATACAGTAAATCTCAGGCATATTCTATCTCAACTCTAAAAAACTAAAGTGAAGGCACATTTATATTTCTGTTATAATGTAATAATTGATGCAACTACTCTTTACATTCATGTATAACAGAGGACTTTGAACTTGATGCATAAAAAGCAAAAATTGGTTAATAAAATTTCACCAAAATGCTGGAAATTGTGTCTGACTATCAAAATCTCCTTGGGGAGGACCCCAGACCTCCCGTTTTATTTGTCTCCCAACCGCTTGCAAGGTGTCCCTTATTTATTACACATTCAAGGTGGCAACCCTTACTGGAACTATGGAAATAGCAACTAGAGTAAAACTCTTGAATTTTAACAAAATCAAACTGCAATCTTATTTTGGAGGGGTTATACCGGTGTTATGTACTACAATAAACATTGATCGCTGAGTTTGGAAGTAAATATGTCTGCCATTGTAGGTAAACCAGATTTACCTACATTTAACTACCATGTGTCTTAAGGGCAAGAATAAATCGCTTTCTAAATTTTCCTTTGCACGGCAGGTTTCCCCTCACTGCTGGTTAAACCCATATATAAATATAGTTGGTACAGACTAAATCAGTCTTTAGCTTGTCTTACAGGGCCAGATGTGATGAGAGTAGAGGGTCCCAATCTCCATATGCAAGAAACACTATATACGGTATATTTATGATGTAATAAGGCAAATGCATTCCATTTATTTGCTGCTTAAAATTTGCATTTTAAGCCCTTTTCACACGTCGTATATCCCTGTATTTTACAGCAGAGCAGGCCCATGCCTTAATGGGGCCCCAAGCAGAATCTCATTTGGGGGCCCCCCACCGCCAGTAATATTCACTCTTATCGATGCTTGATCATACGCACACCAGCTGTAAATCTATCACACCCATTATTAATGTCAGGGTTCCGACTCTAAGTCAAATGTAAAATTACCTGAGTTTTCTTTAACTTTCAGTTTGATGTCCGTGTGAAAGGGATAGGCAGAATGACAACGATAAAAAAACGGAATAATGTGATCATATTTGACATAGACAATACAAAAGTAAAATATCGTTTGTTAAATTAGATTTTGTAAGGAGGGGAAATCTTCCTTATATGGGGGGTCTGGGGTCCCGCCAATATAACTTTTGAGCATCAAACATTCAATTTCCTGCAGTCTAGTAAATTTTAAAGCATCAATTTGTGCCTTTTCTCCATCAAATTAAAAGGGGGAAATGTACTTATTTTATGTAAAGGAAAACACTACATCTAGGCATCAGGTGAAAAAATATAATGCAGTAAGGCTATCAGGCATTCCTGTATTGCTTTCAAATTCTCTCCTCGACTTTCCATGCCTGGAATAGACTATTAAAATTCCATGATAATTTCAGAATGTCCATGACTAGTGGGAACCATGTAATAATTATTTAGAGCTAGATGTTGTGCTTACATCTGATAGTAATAATTTTCTATCATAAAAACGTAGAACAGTTGTTGTTAGATAGCGTTGAATCAGGAAAGCAGGCTTTAATAATACAGTGGTGCGCAGCAAGGGAGAAACGTATGGTTTCACCAGTTAAAGTTCCACCAACACATTTCTAAAGGTAACAAAGGCATGTTTGCAACTTTATACAGTGGAGAACAAAGGGGACACAGTCATGGCCACCCCCATAGGTAAATGTTAATTTGGTTGTGTCCCGTGTGAAAGCAGACTTTAGCTGGGTATCGTGGAATACAATGATAGTCATATCCTGCCATCCAGTCTGTAGCTGGGACAAATGCTTGGGTGTGGTTGAAATGGGCCATACATGTAAATTAA
>JAODUH010002533.1:1460-11963 GCA_027564835.1 Typhlichthys subterraneus | reverse complement strand
AATAATATAACTAGTATATCTGTGATGGTACGACCCAGATCACATACAATACAATAATATAACTAGTATATCTGTGATGGTATGACCCAGATCACATACAATATAATAATATAACTAGTATATCTGTGATGGTATGACCCAGATCACATATAATACAATAATATAACTAGTATAGCTGTGATGGTACGACCCAGATCAACAATCCCTATATTATTAATAATATAATAAATAACATAATATAGCTACATAAATAAATCATGTAACTAATAGTACATTATTAATAACTAAGAAATAAATATTGCATTATGTCTATATACCCATTGGGAATACCAGACATTGTGGAAATGGATCAGCATCTCATGTCTTTTCATTTATTGTTATTTTCCAACTTTTTGCAGCATGGCCCTAACAACCTTTAATAGCATATTATTAACCATAAAAATATATAATATAATAGCCAGAAACACCCTTAAAATGCATCAGTAGTTACAACACTGGTCTATGCGAAGTAGAATTTACGGTGGTCAGCTAGCTAAACTTGTCCTTCTGCATCAACAAGTAAAATACACGTTCGTGATTAATTTATGGTTGTTGAGATTGTCGATGGTGCACTTTCCCTGCTATTCCTGCTAACACTTTTAAGTTAAAAGAATCTGAGAATTTGAGTTTTGCTTCTGACAGCTGACGTTTCTGCCTCATTTCATCATAAATGTTTTTATGTGAAGCAAAAATCTCCACCTTTGAAGTTTTGCTTTTTATTCCCTTATAAATGCTTTTATATTTAAGGAAAGTATTGATTCTGCTCTCTGTGTAATGGCATTGTTCAAGGGCACCTCCGGTAAAACCTCTCTGCCTTAGAAAAACGTTTTACGTCATTCCCGTGACACATTAATATTTTATTTTATCTCCTTTGTCTCTCTGTCTCCCCTGCTTCAGCGCTGTGTGGCGGGTACATCCAGGGGGGTTCTGGGACCATTCTGTCTCCGGGCTTTCCAGATTTCTACCCCCACAACCTGAACTGCACCTGGCTTATCGAGACCTCTCACGGGAAAGGTTTGTTGGACGCTGCTCAACGCCAGCGACCTCCTCGTTAATCCTCGTTAATGCTTCAACACATCATGCCTGTCTTCACAAACACTGTGTGCACATGTGTGTGTGTGTGTGTGTGCACGTGTATGGTGTCAGGATACGCTGTTCTGGGATCAGCATCTGGTAGTGCTGCCAGCTAGCTGACTGCAGTGCTGGCTAACTTTGTCAACACATGTAATAGCAGGAAGGGAACAAAATAATAGCATCCATGCTGTATATATAAAAAGCCTTCATAAATTATAGTACTACAGAAAGAAAATAACACAGTTGAGAGTTTTGTTCATTTATTTGACTGTGGTTTCACATTTCTTGTTTTTATGAAGGTGAAAAGGTGAACATTAATTTGTACCATTTTTTATTTCTAAAATATTACAGATTCATAGGTAAGTACTCTACTGTGGCTGTTCTTAGCAGTTTTTCTGAGGCTTATATTGTTCATATCGATTTTTGTCAAGCCCTATATATATACTATATATACTGTATACATATAATGACAAAATCATTAGATTCCTTCTATAATTTTCAAAAGGAATTAAAAGCTTTACAAATATTATTCATACTACTCATTAAGAAACATGAAAGCATTGATAGCCATGAGCCGGTTGCCATGACTCCTGCAGGGGTCCAGCTGATGTTCCACACCTTCCACCTGGAGAGCCCTCACGACCAGCTGCTGCTGACGGAGAACGGCAGCTTCTCCCAGCCGCTGTGGAGGCTGACGGGCTCCACACTGCCCCCCTCCCTCAGCGCAGGCCTGTTTGGGAACTACACCGCCCAGATACGCTTCCTCTCTGACTTCTCCGTCTCCTACGAGGGTTTCAACATCACCTTCTCTGGTGAGTTCCTCTTCCTCTTCCTCCCTTCAACATAGCAGCTGAGGTCTGCCCGGTACAGACTACGACCTGGAGCCCTGTGGTAACCTATGGTGATAACAGTGTGTTCTGGCTGGTACAGACTACGACCTAGAGCCCTGTGAGGACCCAGGAATTCCCACCTTCAGCACCAGGAAGGGGCTGCAGTACGGGGTGGGGGACTCGCTACTCTTCTCCTGTTTCCCTGGTTACCGTCTGGAGGGCCCCGCCCGCCTGGTGTGTCTAGGGGGGCGAAGGCGAGTGTGGAGCGCCCCCCTACCAAGGTGTGTTGGTAGGTGTCTCTTATTACCTGTCAATCACCTGTCAATCACTTATATACCACCTGTCAATCACCCTCAACATCACCTGTCCATCATATCATATATCACCTGTCAATAACCATCTACAGGATTTATATTATTGCCTGTCAAGCATTATACAGTCCTTATATAACCATTATATAGTGATATAGTGATTATAGTGCATTATACAGTCCTTACATAACCCTTATATAGTGATATAGTGCTTATAGTGCATTATGCAGTCCTTATACAGTATAAACATTATATAGCGATATAGTGCTTATAGTGCATTATACAGTCCTTACATAACCATTATATAGTGATATAGTGCTTATAGTGCATTATACAGTCCTGAAATAACCATTATATAGTGATATTGTGCTTATAGTGCATTATACAGTCCTTACAAAACCATTATATAGTGATATTATGCTTATAGTGCATTATACAGTCCTTACATAACCATTATATATATAATAGATGACATAAGTAGTATTTGTAGGCCTATTTATTGGCATACAACTAACGTTGACGTTGTAATAAGAAGCCTTGCACTACAGACTTGCTCGATGCACTTTTGTGTAAGTACCTTAGGCCTATGCAGACATTTCTAGAAAAGGATTATGTCTCGTCAATAGTCACTGCTGTGTCCGCTTGGACCATGAGAAACTGTTTACTATGTGTAATGAATGACAATAAACTACACCATAATTGTCTTGTGCTTAAAACTTTGCCCCTTCTCATTTCGCTGCTCTATAACTTTGTGTTCTTAAGAACTATAAATGACAGTAGAAATAATTACGTTTTCTGTATTTTAATAGCTTTATTCATTCACAGCAAAACTATTGTTCTGGCTCTAGTAAACGTTGCCATGACAATGATATAAACGATAGGGAAATAGCTATTAAAAAATAATCTTGGAATAAGAACGCTCCTGTAAATGATTTCCAGCTACACTATGTCAATGTCACTAACAAATAACATGTACTTTATATGTTATACACTTTATAACAAAGGCCTACTACTGTTGTATTCAACAAAGCTGGGTCTTTAGTCTACAAGAGCTACCTGTACTACTGACTTGACTGACGGAGTTTACCAGCATCGATTTTTACGTTACTGACATCCAAACAGTTGGACATCTGCCAACAGTGCCAGTGTAAGGTACCACTAATTGTGACCAAGCATATACAAAATCACACCAATGTGCTAATCATGTAGGAATTTAGTCAGTGTTGCGTTGAAAGATATTTCAGTTTATTCTAAACATGGGTGGCAGTTCACCTAATTTGGAACGATTAATCCAACATTAATATAACTGCTGAAACAATCTGGATACTGTACAATACTGTGTTTACACTGGATATATGAAGCATGCTAGCCTAGCCTAGCCAAAGGCTATAGACCACACAGCCATCTTAAACATGTTTTAATCTCGGATTCCACAGATGGCTGAACACATCTTGGTGCCGGATGGCAGCTGCTTTTTTTTATTGCATTATGTAGTCCTTTTAAAGTCCTTGTGAACCTTGTGTGCTCCTGGGTGAAGCACACTGACATTGCAGTGTTTGTCCAGAGAGATGTCTCATTTAAAAGTATCAACATTCCCAGCAGAGAAATATGAAAATATCTTCAGGCCAATATTAATACTAATTACACAGCTGTGAAACGCTTCATAGACTTTAAATGTCCACAGTCATTTGTAAAAGAAGAAGATTTTAACACTCCAGTGGAACAAGTGTATTTTACATTTCTTATTCCCGACAGCAGCAGGACTATTTATTCATGTTTGTTGAGTTTATATCTGCATGCAAAGTAGGTCAGGCATTTTCCTGACAAAAATAAATTAGCATTTTGGCTATATGCTGTAGTTCTCATGTTTTATTTATCTTATTTTATGATTTTGTTATGGACATTGCTTAACGTGTAATATGTTTAAAATATACTCATAATGCATTCTACATAATGCTGCTCTATTTAGACATACATCTTGGGAAAAGCTTTTTCTTTCATCTGAAACATTCCTTGTCAATCATATTCAGGTTATTCACATAATTTGCTACTGTACTCGACATACTCGTCATATTCCTGACTAAACCTAAACAGAACCTTATATTCCAGTCATAATCCTATATTCTAAACATAACCTCATTCCAGACATGACAATGTTTTCCTGCATCACTGCATGAATATCTCTCTCTCTCTCTCTCTCTCTCTCTCTCTCTCTCTCTCTCTCTCTCTCTAGCTGAATGTGGCTCGTCCGTGACGGGCATGCAGGGAGTTCTGCTGTCTCCCAACTACCCTGGTTCCTATGGCAACGACCATGAGTGCATCTACTCCATCCAGACTCAGCCAGGAAAAGGCATCCAACTCCGTGCTCAAGACTTCCATCTGGAGGAAGGGGACGTGCTCAGAGTATGTGTGTGTGTGTGTGTGTGTATGTGTGTGTGTGTGCGTGTGTGGGAGTGTGTGCGTGCGTGTGTGTGTGTGTGTGTTTGTGTCAAATTCACCAAATATCTCCTCACACACATTTGACTATTTTACCGTTAGGGTTAGTTAGAGTGTTGAAAGCATAATCTGATTCCACACAGCCCTGACTCCAGAAATAGGAACAATAACAAACACCGCTCACAACAACAAAGCCGCAGCACTACACTCTGCTTCACAATGTGTTTCTATGTGTGGGGCGGTGCAGCAGTAGCCTAACATGCCAGATGAATTGTTGTCACAGCTCCATCTGGGGAGACGTCCATCAAAACTGTTTGTAAAGGGCTGTACTTAAAATAGTTGGCAGTTTATTGGATGAACTATACGGTCGTTTTTGCTGTCGGCAAACGTAAACCACGCCAGTATCGCCATCAACACGACACTGATTGGAAAGTTCAGTTGATACTCGGACACATTAAAAATAATTTCTAGGCTTTCCAGACTGATTCTGATGGCAAAACTAAACTGGATCTCGTGAGATCAGGATGGACTCACGAGGCTTTCTATAACCCTAGCACTAAACCTAACCCTAGCCTATCAATAACCCTAGCACTAAACCTAACCCTAGGCTATCTATAACCCTAGCCCTAGACCTAGGCTATCTATTATCCTAGCCCTAGACCTAACCCTAGGCTATCTATAACCCTAGCCCTAGGCTATCTATAACCCTAGCCTTAGCCCTAGGCTATCTATAACCCTAACACTAACCCTAACCCTAACCCTAGGCTATCTATAACCCTAACCCTAGGATATCTATAACCCTAGCACTAACCCTAACCCTAGGCTATCTATAACCCTAGCCCTAGACCTAGGCTATTTATAACCCTAGCCCTAGACCTAGCACTGCGGAGGGATATTGTTTTGATTTTAGCTGGAAGGTGTTCTTGTTATTAATTAACTGACCCTGCCTTCATTGGCTATATAAATACAATTGACATGGTGTAATATAGTGAGTCTGCTGCCCTTTACAGGTGTATGATGGCAGCAGCAGCCAGGCCAGGTTGCTGGGTCTCTTCTCAGGCTCGGAGCTGCTGGACGTGCTGCTCAACTCCACCTCCTCGTCCATGTGGCTCGAGTTCATCAGCAACTCCCTCAATGGGAGCAGGGGCTTCCAGCTGGTCTACACCAGTGAGCACGCACACACACACACACATATACAAATATACTGTATGTGTCTGTGGTACAGGCTATGAGCTGCACTGGGTTGCACCAGCTCAACGTAAGTTATGTCTTTGCCTAGTTGGAACATAAATAGACACTATGTTCGAGTTCATGGTCGACTAAAAAATGTTCGGTTGCAGCACACACATAGTTTTAACGTAACACTAAGTTCTTCCTTAAACTCCTCATTCTTAGGGGTAGGGACCACCATAAATAAATAAGGCGTTAAAACTCGTGGAAATGGCTATCCGTTTGTAACGATGGGAAGAAGAAATTCAACGCGGTTTACGTCGAGAAAGAGAGAGTACACGTATTTGAAGAATATAATCAAATGTTATGTAAAGTGCATAATAACCATGCAGCATGGTCTCAACACACGTTACAATTAAAATCAATACTACATAGTGGTACTTTAAGCATAGGAAGTGTGAAAAAGGAACAAGAAACAACATTTAAAAACCTACAAGACCGTAAAAAGGTGATCAACCTCACTGGTCAGCAGGGATCAGTAAATAAGACAGTAAAAAGCACACAAGAAAAATCATAAAGCTAAAAAATGTATTGGGTATTTACAAGATGACATATGTGACATGTTCTATATATTGCTGTAGTGTATCGAATAAAAGTGTATTTTCAGTCGTGATTTAAGGGTTTCTATTGAATTTGATTCTTTAAAATGTTTTGGTAGACCATTCCACAGATAAAGGGCTCGATACGAAAGTGTTCTGCAGCCAACAGTTTTTTTTTTCTTTTTCTAAAGGATGAATAATAAGTAGTATTTAGTGATCAAAGTGGGCGAGCAGGTATATAAGGTGTAATAAATTCGGATAGGTAGGGTGGTGCAAGTCCATGCAGGGCTTTATATGTTAAGAGAAGTGTACTGGTACTTGTAACCAGTGAAGAGAGGCCAGAACTGGTGTAATATTTTAAGATTTTGTCAATATTTTGGCTGCAGCATTCTGAGCTAGCTGAAGACTTTTAGTGGCAGATTTAGATAGACCAGAGAGAAGGACGTTGATTACAATAATCAAGTCTGGAGGATATGAATGCATGAATTAAAATATCTGCATCATACAATGATATGATAGGTCTGATTTCTGTTATGTTGCTTATGTGAAAAAAATCAATTTTGGTAATGGCTTTGATATGTGATATAAATCACTCCTAGGTTTTTGACGGTTGAGATTTCAGAAATTATACATCCATCAATTTTAACAGTTAATCTATCATAATGCTCACAATTGGTTGGTCTAACAACTAATAGCTTTGTTTAATCAGCATTTAATCGCAAAAAGTTGATATCCATCCATTTTTACATTTTTGATACACAGTCTTCTAAATGTAAAAGTTGGGAACGGTCATTTGGTTTTATTAAGGGTATATAGCTGGGTATCATCAGCGTAGAAATGAAAGTGAATACCATATTTATAAATTATGTTACCAAGGGGAAGCATGTAAATATAAAAGAGCATAGGGCCGAGAGCTGATCCCTGGGGTACACCATACTTAACTTCATAAAAGTCAGAGATGGTGTTATTATAACTTACACGTTGTGTCATATGTGATCAATTTGAGTGGAACAATGTAAGCGACCCTTGGATACCAATATGCTTTTTCAATCAGCATAAAAGTATGCTATGGTCCACCGTATTAAATGCTGCACTTAAATCCCACAATAGTAACAGTCATGCTAAGGCAGAATCATTAGCAGTTAGTAGGTAATTGACTACTCTAATTAAGGCGGTTTCAGTGGAATGACGTGTGAGCGAAAGCCATTGAAATGTTTCAAAAAGATTGTTGCTAGA
The DNA here is from genome assembly GCA_027564835.1 of Typhlichthys subterraneus. Classification (NCBI taxonomy): domain Eukaryota; kingdom Metazoa; phylum Chordata; class Actinopteri; order Percopsiformes; family Amblyopsidae; genus Typhlichthys; species Typhlichthys subterraneus. The sequence goes on along the minus strand of JAODUH010002533.1, from coordinate 4,268 downwards.
TAAGTAGGTGGAAAGGTGGTTAGCAACTGTTTTTTATGTATTTTTGACAGGAAGATTCTAAATTCATCTTTATTTTGGAGTCCCGGTGGGTTAGTATCCCACCAAACGTAAATAATTTGGGTGGAATATTTGGGTTGAATTCCTGGTGGGTTAGAATATCACCAAACGCCTGGGTTGGAGTCCCGGTGTGTTAGAGTCCCACCAAACGCCTGGGTTGGAGTCACAGTGGGTTAGAGTCCCACCAAACGCCTGGGTTGGAGTCCCGGTGGGTTAGAGTTATTTACAATAATGGTTTTTATTACTTTCATGGCTTTTACCTAGTTTTCCATTGTTTCTTATTTCTTTTTGTTTAATTGCATGTGTTCCCTTCATCCTTTGTTCAAATGTTTTTAACTGTAAAGCACGTTGAGTTGCACATTGTGTATGAAAGGTGCTATACAAATAAAGTTTATTATTATATTACTATTATTATTTAAGATACTTTACACCTAATCATACGTTTTTCAGTGTGTGTGGTACAGGTATATACTCGGTGTATGTACTGTGTGTGTGTGTGTGTGTGTGTGTGTGTGATACAGGCTATAACCAAGTGTACATAATGTGTGTGTGTGTGGTACAGGCTACGACCTGGTGCGTTGTGAGGATCCGGGTGCGCCCCAGTTCGGCTTCAGGCTGGAGGACCGTGGCCACCTGGCCGGCAGCACGGTGGCCTACAGCTGTGATCCCGGCTACAGCCTGCAGGGGGCAGCAACACTCACCTGCCTCAGGGGGGACAGGAGAGCCTGGGATCGACCCCTCCCCCTCTGTGTTGGTGAGGCGCGCATACACACGTGCGCACGCACACATAAACACACACGCCCGTACGCACACACACACGCATACACAGACACTGACACGGTCAGCCCATAAAATGCTCTTTTTTATTTGCCGCTTAGTTTCTGGCACGATCACACACACAATTTATGGATCCCCCCCCCCCCACCTACACCATTTATGGTCCATGCGATTGGACCTTCCCCCACCAACAACATTTTATATACAGTACATGGCAATTTTATATATTCATTCCAATTTGTCTGCATGGTTAAAAGGAACTTTTATTGTGGTGTGACAAGCGCACGTTTATTTCTGCTTCACACTTTAAGACGTCATTTAAACTGTACTAGAAACAACATCTTGTTCTGTTGAGATCCTGCTGCTCTGTGTGTGTGTGTGTGTGTGTGTGTGTGTGTGTGTGTGCGTGTGTATGTGTGTGTGTGTGTGCATGTGTGTGTGTGTGTGTGTGTGTGTGTGAGGTGGGGGCGTGCCAGGGAATGATAAGATGGTCTACACAATACATGATACACACACACACACCGTAGATCATTTGCCCAGCATCAAGAGATTGGTCGATTTCACTGTAATGGATTGCATCACAGATAGAAACAGACACACACACACACACACACACACACACATGCGCACACACACACACACACACACACAAAGAAGAATACAGGAATACCAGCAGAGAAAAACAGCCGTTTTTGTGTGTGTTTGTGTTTATCACTGTTAAATAGTTAATGTGGGAGAAACACAGGATGTGGCTTCATAGGCACATGCACATAACACAGACACGCATGCATGCACGCACACACACACACACACACGCACACACACACACACACACACGCATGCATGCACGCATACACACGCACACACACACGCACACACACACACACACACACATAGGGTGAGCTCCACAAAAAGGTTTCTCTGCTGTTTCTTAGCTCGGCGTGAAAAATATGTGTGTGTGTGTGTGTTTGTGTGTATTACCAGTGTATTTGGTTCACACACCTCAGGGGTTTTAACAGATTCTCTGGCTGTTGAGCCGTGAAACGAGAACAGTCATACAGGGTGGCATAAAGAGGCTTGCACCAGCTCTCTTGACAAATTAGTGTGTTGGTTGCTGTGTGTGTGTGTGTGTGTGTGTGTGTGTGTGTGTTTGCAATGACCCACAATGCACTGGGCCAGGTGGTTCATGGGTGTTGTCACCGTGGCAACTATACATTATATGAAATAGCCGTTCTTCCGCCCAGTGGGTCAAAACAGAACACTAGAAGATAATGTTGTGGCAGACAGACAGGCAGACAGACAGACAGGCAGACAGGCAGACAAGGCAGCATATTACATAATTAATAATGCTCTCTCTCCCCACAGCTGAGTGTGGCGGGGCGATCAAGGACCAGTCCAGTGGGCGTGTCTTGTCGCCAGGATACCCAGCCCCCTATGAACACAACCTGAACTGCGTGTGGACCATCGAGGCTCCATCCGGATCCACTATCAGGTCAGCAAGATGGCCGGCTCTCTCTCTCTCCTACCACCTGTGGCAGCATCATAGATATATAATATACTGACTAATAGACTTACTAATATACTGACTAATATACTGACTAATAGACTTACTAATATACTGACTAATAGACTTACTAATAGACTTACTAATATACTGACTAATATACTGACTAATAGTCTTACTAATATACTGACTGATAGACTTACTAATATACTAACTAATAGACTTACTAATATACTGACTAATATACTGACTAATAGACTTACTAATATACTGACTAATAGTCTTACTAATATACTGACTAATATACTGACTAATATACTGACTAATAGACTTACTAATATACTGACTAATATACTAACTAATAGACTTACTAATATACTGACTAATAGACTTACTAATAGACTTACTAATATACTGACTAATAGTCTTACTAATATACTGACTAATAGACTTACTAATAGATTTACTAA